>JBBMKA010057153.1:0-18141 GCA_037833695.1 Sechiopsis laciniata
ATGATTTGAATTCAACATTTTCTTAATTAGATTTCTTAATTTAAGCTACTTTAACTCTCACTAATTGAGAGTTATCATTGGTATAGGTAAATCATTTCTTTAAGTCCTTTCATTCAGATGTGAACCTAGTTCACTCGGACGTCACATGCCCACCAGCTTTCGCTTTGGTTTGTCCCTGAATCACATCTTATTGGGAAAGATTCGGTTATACCAACTGTAAACACCCGATTTAAAATAAAGCCTATATGGATATTTATCGACATACGTGATTAAATATCTGAGACTTGTTGAGATTTTAGTCATGCATGCTGGTAAATACCTATTATAGACATTATTTGAAGTTGGGTCTTTACACGGACATTCACATTTTATTTATAAATATATATTCACATTAGAATCATAATTGTACTAAAAATATTATTAGTATTAACTACATTCGAATGAAGTTGAATTTAATATTATCATAAATACTAATTTTAAATTTTAATTAAAAAATATAGACTAAATTTAAATTTAGATGCGTGAAATTATAAGATCAAAATAAATAAGGAAAATTATAGTAATGTACTCGTCTAAAAAAAAATTAAAAATATAGGCAAATTTTATAATATTTGCTTATGTAGTCATTAATAGTGTATTATAAATACTTATTAATACAATATTATTGTAATACAATATTATAAGAAATAATTATTAATACCAATGAATAATTGCTTTTAAAAAAAAAATACCAATGAATAATTATTAATTTTTTTAAAGTGATCATATTTGTAATTATTTTTTACATTTGACTAATCTTGCAACTTTCCCAATAAATAATAAAAAAAGCTGGTTAATAATAATAATAAAGCTTAATTTTTTAAAAAAATAAAACAAAACAAAATGATTAAAAAAGAGGAATTTTCATGTATAATAAGAAAAAGCCCAAAAAAAATTTATGAATATAAATTTTTGTAGAAGAAGTTCGTGAATAGCATAAAATTTGGCCGACTTAATAAAAAGACAAAAAAACTCATGCGCCCGAGAAGTTCAATCCATATAGATATAGTCTTCAAGCAATAGCAAGAACTATCTTCAATTAATATCACAAATAATATTCAATAAGTGTGCTACATATAGTAATATGCAAAAAAAAAAAAAACAAAAAAAAACAAAAAACAAAACAAAACAAAATTCTACTATAGATAAAATATTTCTAAAAAAATATTTTAATTAAAATAGACCACATAAAAATTGGCAACTAAATAAATTCCTTAAAATGTTTTCAAAAAAAAAAAAAAAAAATCCTTAAAAAAATAATGAAAATATTAACAAGAGCCTAAATGTCCATGACCAAAAAGTTTATTAGTTGGAATTCTTCATTTTCAATTACGGTGGAACTAAAAAATAACTGAATAAGTTGGTGGCGCGTTGGTTATCTTGATTGGTAGTAATTTTAATTCATTTATGGATTCGATCATGAAAATCGGTCTCTGACTTTCATCTTTGTTCGAGAACAATAATACCCTTATATACCTTGAATTTCAAAAACTCAAAATAAAAAAACTATCAAACTTAAATTAATCGGAGAAAATGTTTTGACATGTAACAAATATGAGTAAAAATGCATTAAATGAGTATGTATCAAACCATATATTTTAGTTTACTTAATTGAACACATTGAGAATGACACTTGAGATTATTCACAATCTAATCAAATTAGCTAAATGGAGAGAAAGTGAATGGCTATCAGAATATTTTCTTAAACTTTGAACTATTTTGTAAACAATGTACAACTTTTTTACAAGTTTGTGTAGCACCGAGTCAATTTTTAGTAGATCTAGGGGAACATAGAAATGAAGAGGAGAATGAAGTTGTTTCTACTACACCATTACTTACAATCATTTCTCCCAAATCTGTTTTACAGTTAATCCCTACTCAAAACAAGTCGACATCGATGCTCGATCCATCGTTGGAAATCTCCACGAGACCTAAGAAGAAATTAAGCACATTCGAACATCAAGGCAACATGAAATAAAGACAATGCATGGTAACACATATATGGTTGGAAAATGAATATAGACTATCCTACACATATATGGTCGAATATATATATATATATATATATATGATAGTGTTTTGTCGATGGAGACCGAGATAACGAAGACGACAAACTTTCATGATCGATCATATGTCAAACACAAGCAAGAAAGAAACTATACCTTTGGCTTTTTTGGCTTTGCATCCAAGGTATGTTGGTGGTAGTTATGAGATGAAATGAAAGTGCTACTACTGAGTTCTCTTATCGTTGATATCACCTAACATCGAACTTTGTAAGGCCCGTTCTTGTATAGTAGGGAAAGCGTACGAAACATTTCGGTCTACAACATCTTGTTTCTTCAAATCATCATCGATTTCGGCATAATCCAAATTCTGCAACATACCGGGAAGTTTCATGCTACCATCCTTGGGAAACATCATGTCCATTTCCAAGTCAAATTTATCCTTTGAGATGATGAAGCCCCCCCTCTCAGTTCCAGAAACACTGTATTGTAGGCTGCCTTCCTCGTCTTCGTCCACCCATGCTCGAAAATCAATCATCGAAGGAGGGATCTTAGACCAGAACACATCCTTAACATTTCCCACAAGCCCTTTCGTAAACGGGTTCACCTTCTTATCGTAGCGGTAACGAAAGTTTTCGTAAGTTGTCTGCAAAAGATTGAGGCTCAACATGCAACAAGAACAAAAACAAGCCTTTTCTCCATGATTAAGAAACATAGTTTATATTTAGATCACATGATATATTCAAACGCTGGAAATGGTAAACACAGATGCTATATCAATATGTTGTAACAATTAATATAAAGTTGTATGTACCTGATTAGTACACATTAGATAGATATGGAAAACTGTGAGGCCGCCAACGAACCAGACAGATACAAAGCAGTATATAACAAGGACAAGTGACAAGATATCTCTTGCTACCACACTCCATATGCTGCCGGTTTGTCGAACAATGGTAATCCACGAAAATATGAAGACGTATATACACAAAATGGTAGAGGTTGATATGAACATCATAAAAAATCGATAATTTCGCTGAAACGAAAGTAATGTAGCTAGTGAGACATTGAAGAATTTGAATAGAAAATGATGAATGAGATAGTTTATAAGGAGAACTACTTACCAGGCCTATACACTGACCTACCCAGGGACAGTGGTGATCAAACTTCTGAACACAATTGTTGCAAATGGAGCAATGAGAAGCTCGAGGCGGACGGTACAAGAGGCAAGTTTCACAAAACTTGACTTTGACCGAGTATCCGTTGATGGTTAAATCCTTTATTCGAGGTATTTTCAAATTAGGCGTCTTGTGATTGACCCACTCCATAGAAGAGGTGGTCATGTCTGCTTCATCCGAGTCGAGTGGCATCTTGTTTCTTGGTATGATCCCAGGATCTCTACCGGAGGTCAAGAAAAGAAAAAGAAAATCCTGCACAAATTGAACAAGGTTAATATTGTTGCAAAGCTTAGGCTATATATATATTAAACAAGGAAAAGAATTTGTGTTTTTGGCAGACCAAAAGTGTAAGAACCAATCCTCCAATCAATGCAGGGAAGTGACAAGGATGTTGATCACTATAGATGGCTATTAGCATTCTTATGCAGAATGTAATTGCAGGACCACCAATTAAAAATGATGTTAGAAAGAGCGACGCCCCGTCGTGACCGAAAACTAATCTCCCACCACATAAGAATTTCTAACAGCCAAAAGAAAATATATATGCATCAGTGACAGATAATCCTACAAAGAGGGTACAACTGCTCTCCAATAAATGAGAGCTAAATACCGATGGTGTTAAACTGAATTTCCAGCAAACAATGAAACCATCAAATCACCGACCATTTCAGTAAAAACAGGTGAATTGAACGAATTAAAAACTTACATTATTTCCTTTCCAGACATGATAGAGCCTCCTTTGAGGTGGTTTGTGAGGAGCAATATGAATGGCATTAGAGGAAGACAACCCATCCCAGCTCATCTGCTCATCCTTCATTAAACAAACAAATTCAATTTTCCTACAACAATATGGGGTTTTCAATTTTCCTACAACAATACTTCATAATCAATCAACCCCACAAAAAAAAAAAAAGATGAAAAAGAAAATGAAACTTTTTTAGGGGGTTTTTCCTTTTCTTTTTTTTCTCTCTCTCTCTCTCTCTCTCTTAGTTATTGCGATGTTTCCGCTGTGATGAAGGGGAGAGAAAAAGAGAAAGAGAAAGAGAGGTGTAGAATATCTTTGCCATTGCAAAACCAGAGGGCAATCTCGATGGAAAACTATTTCTTCAACCATATCTTACATTGCATACATATATTCTTGTTACAAATCTGTCTAAATTAGAGTATTTGTCTCAACAGTTTTTCTAACTTTTTTGACATCATAAAAACTTGTCACATTAATATTAAGTTTATTTCAACATTTGAGTCTTTTGAGTTTTGAAATATTGCCTAAATTATAAGTTTCATATATATGATTTTATTATTACAATGGCATCTCGTATGATTTGACAACCAAAAGATTACAAGTTTGAATCTTTGAATTAAAAAAAAATCATGATTTTACTGTATATGTGTGCTCGAGATTGAAACGAGCCAATAGATGTCATTTGAACAACCAAGTAACAAATAACCCATGAAAAGAAAAATGTTGCGACCTAAAGCTAACATAAAATTTCCATATTCAGTGTTAGCAAGTATGAGACATCCACCTCTTTTGCCACTTATCTCTCTACTTCTTTCAACTTTTCGTAGTTTTTGTTTTCTTTGATCCAATCAAAGGGCCAAGCTTCAATGTTTTATGATGTTCAAAGATTTAAATTGTAACACCAAATCAAAAAGACAATAGCTCATAACTCACTAAGATCATCTTGTTAAAATATTAATCTGCTCAAGTAACATACTTACAAATAGATTAAATATTTAATAGTTTATTCTTAAATAAATTTGTGAATCAAATCATTTGTAACAAGATCTACACCTTAACTTTAAAGAGGATGCTTATAAGAAATCGGTAATTATTAGAAATTTCATTCTCACTTATTAAGAGATCTCTTCACATTTTTAATATTGCCAAACATTCTTTAACATCGGACCATCATGTTGATAATCAAAATGGGTATTCGTCAAACATTCAATTTGATCACGTCAAATCAAAATGAGTAGGCTAAGATGGAATAAACCAAAAGGAAGGTATATCCCATATGCATCACATATGAATCTTCTCATGTGCTTAAGGTGATGAGTTCAATTCATAGTAGTCACCTACCTAAAAATTAATTTTCTACAAATTTCTTTAACAGCCAAATGTTGTAGGGTCAAACGGTAATGTCCCGTGACAGATCGAGGTGCATGCAAGCTGGCTAGGCCAATCACAGATTTATATAAAAAAAAATTCTTTCATAAGATCCTTTGTGTTATGATTTGGATTAAAGGAGAAGATTAGTTATCATCTTTGGAATTAGATGGACAACTTATTAGGTTGTAAAACTTTATTCTTCAACCTTTTATGTTCTACACTCATTTGTCCAACCTATGGTCATAATCATGCAAAAATAACTTATTATCATAAACCAAAAACTTATTATCATAAACCAAAACAAGTCATAGATTTAAAGCATTCCACTACCGTATGGGCAAAGCCAAGATATTCAAGTGGGGATTCTAAGAGCATATTTTGAAAATATCTAATACAATCTTTTTTTTTTTTTTTTTATATCCGAGTCTGTCTGGACCAACTTACACGCACCTCGACTAATGTCACGAGACATACCGCCTGACCCTACAACATTTGGATACCAAGAAAACTCATAAAAAATTAATTACTAAATAAGTGACCACCATGTATTGAAAATATCTAATACAATTTAAATTAGGAGAATGAATATCTTAAAAAAAAATATGCATGACCTTCCAATAGTTGAATATCAAGGAAAGTTGTAAGAAATTAATTCTGATATTCAAATTGTAAGAAATTAATTCTGATATTCAAATTGTAAGAAATTAATTCTTAGATAGGTGGCCACCCTGAATTGAAAATATCTAATACAATCTCAAACAGGAGAATGAACATCTTAAAAAAAATATGCAAGTTTTTTTGAAAAAAAAGAAAGGAAAATGAATATAGAATTAAGGAAAAGAAAAACGGTCTGTTTTTTTTTTAAAAAAAAAATAATAATAATAAAAAAAAATCAGTTGCTGACAATGAACAGAAAGCTGCCATTTTCTTCCCACATTCAAGAAAGTATTCATGGCAAGTGCTAATAAGCATCAACTAACTGACATGGAGAAGATGCAGCTAGAGCATAAATAGAACTATAATATCTAGCTTGAAGTACAGACAAAAGGGCAGGCTACATAATTATATGTATGTTACAGCTTACAACAAGAGGGGAAAATTTGGGCATCCAAAAGAGCTTGGCCGATACTACCGCAGCAGCGACAAAACCGAATGCCCATAGTTGTTACATATTCTGATGTGTCTCTGTCAATTCTTGATTTCATCTGGGCATATGGGGGCATAAAAGTTGATCAGTCACGGACATGAAAACAAAACAAACACAATTTTCCATTTTGTACATTAAACATATATAGCTGCTATATTCGACCAATTTCGATATTCACACCTTTTTGAAATTCTAATAACTCGACCTTACCCACCCAAGGCAATTTACTACTCTAGGACTCGAACCTAGAACCTTGAAGGGTATTTCTAGTTATTGAAAGGCTCACTAGTCACTACCAAGGTTCCGATGAATTGATCACATCATTTCAAGAAGAAGACTAAATCCAAGACCATGGAATGAGATTGGGGCAAGAAGAGAACTGAACTAAGAAATCATTCTAGTATGTTCATAGTACCATAGACCCTCTACATAAATGCAAGTTTGGCAAAGCTAAACTCAACAAACCAACTAAACTATAACCTTAGCTCCCTCTATTTACAAGGCCCGAAAAAATTATTCTTAATTTACACTACAGATTAACCATCATGGAGTGGTCAAGAGGGTCGTGGAGTGCATAAGAGATTATGAATTCACTCCATGGTGACCACCTACTTAAGAATTAATTTCCTACGATTTTCCTTGACATCCAAATATTGTAGGATCAGACAATATGTTCCGTGACATTAGTCGAGGTGTGCACAAGTCATGAATATATAAAAAAAAAATAAAAATCCCTACAGATTAATATATTATATTTTTCAAGTGTGTAAATCATATGTCAGCCTTTTGCATAACTCAATAACATACGAGAACAAAGCAAAGAGGCAAAGAAATCAGTCAATACCTTCTTCACATGCAAGTAAAGTAGCAAATTAAGAGCTAACCTTATTTCAAAAAGCACAAGTCAAGTAACCACCTTCCTTCCGACAAAGCACTAACAAAAATAGCCTCGGCATTTTGAAGACCCACATAGGCAATTGATCTTCCTTCCATTAGTGTTTACAGGTGGGACTATTCCATAATCATAGGTCAACTCCATCATGGGAGGTACATGCCTGATTGCATGGAAGGCAATATGAACATCATACTCACCCTTATTTTCCCGTAAAATCGGCTTCCAGTATACGTTCGGAGAGCAACTATGGTTCATAAAACGAGCAACATTGCCAGCATTTTTTGCACTAATAACTAGAGGAAACGGCAGTCTTGGCGGCCCCCCATCAGAATCGCCAGACATAACTTCAAGGTTTGGATAGGAACGTGTGGCATCGAAAACATATCCATCTTCCTCCTTCACCTGTGAACTATCAATGACTTCCCCAGCATATTGGCAAATATATGATCCAGCACGAATGGGATCCCAAGACCTAAGCCCCCAGCCTTTACCTTTAGTTCTGAATACCTCCAGACGAAATTTGAGACCTCCTTGCGACACACGATTCCTGCAATTAGGAGGGCACTGACATGAGGCTCCACATTCATATATCATAGACTGTTGTTGAGGACTCGCAAGAACCCCGTTTGAACTATAGGGAAGATATCCACCATTTTTCTGCATGCAAGGACAACTCAGATTGCCCGGAAGGCATCCACCAATACAGTTACAGCCAGCTGAAGGTTCCATCGAGTATACTGGTTTAATATATTTGAGACCAGCAAAATATGTGAAGTATGCAGGGCCCTTCTCGTCATCAACATCGTTAACAAGTGAGACTGGTAGACTTTCGGCACCCGAAGCCAGATCTGGTATTATAACTCCAATTCGAGATGCATTCCCATCTTTCCATTGTTGGACTAATTTCCATGTCAAGAATGCTTCCCGCTGTCCAGGTAATCGCACTAGTTTGTATTTAAATACATTGCAGCCAGTTTTCCCTTTCTCTACCCATGACTCTTGGATTTTATAAAGACCGTCATAAACATAGATCTTCCCTGTTGGATTACTAAAATCTCTTACCCCTCGAACTACTCTAACATCATTTCCACGATGCAAGCTCTTCTCTAGAGCAAGATTGCCCCTTTCGAGCTTTTGATCAGTTGATTCCTTATCCTTTCTGTTCACTCCACCCTGGCCACTGTAGATTAACACATCTGAATCATTTGTATCATCCTCATACCCACCAGATGACACAATGCTTACTGCCACTGGCTCTTCATCTTGACTGGCCTTTAAACCCAAGTAATCAATCCCAGCCATGGATGGAGCATGCAACCCAACGAGGCACAATTCTATCCTGAAAAAGAAGATATCACCAATTTCCACACCAGGAACACTTCCAACTCTTTTAATGTTATTCGTACGAATCCCTTTGGTCATCAGAAATGCACCTGCTTTAAGATCTGGACGTCTTATATTTCCATTAGGCGATTCCTTTGACTCTTCAACTTGTGAAATTTTCCTCCTTAGCAGATCAAATACCACGAGTGCACATGAAACTGCTTCAATGCTACCATGAGCTTGTCTATTTGAATCTAACACCGAAAGGTTGTAAGTTGAAACCATATCATTAAGCATTGCATCGATATCGACATCTGACGTAAAATTCATGTCCTGGCCATTCCTTGTCTTCTTCTTCCTCGACCTATTCCTCCTTCCTGCTTTACTGGAATCTTCACCATCATTTCCACCCATGCCATAATCTTGAGAATCATCATTTTGATCATCACTAATATATCCATCTTGTACCTGAGCACGAGTTCTGGTATTTTTCCTAGAGGAACCAGTATTTTGTGTTGGTGTCCTGAACGAAGATATAGGAACGGCAGTTGATATAGGAGGACTATTAAGACCAAAAGATGCAGCATTGGCATTTGGTGTTCCACTCGGCGTCTGTTGATTTTGTTCATCTGGTGAGAAGAAGAAGGGATAGAATGGAGCAACTCCAGGTGGAAAAGGACCCGAAGGACCGGCACATACAAACGGTGCAGCACCCGAAAATGATGAGCCGTTTTGTGGTGATGGGAATACTGGAGCTAGTTGGCGCAACGGCCTTACATTCAATACCTTAGATTTGTCTAATGACCCAGCTATTGGAATGGAATCATGTCCCAAAGGTTGCTCCATTGAAACTCTCTCAAGCAAAAGAAACAAAATCTTACAAACAGAAGCTTCCACAGCACATTA
This sequence comes from Sechiopsis laciniata, assembly GCA_037833695.1. Lineage (NCBI taxonomy): Eukaryota > Viridiplantae > Streptophyta > Magnoliopsida > Cucurbitales > Cucurbitaceae > Sechiopsis > Sechiopsis laciniata. The sequence goes on from JBBMKA010057153.1 coordinate 9,608, forward strand.
TTTCCAAATTACAAACTAAAATTAAAAATTCCCAATCAAAAGCTTTCCGGCTATCATTCTCCCAGTAGCCATTAAGAGCTTGAAATCTGAAAACCCCCAATAAACAATCACAAGGAGCAGAGTCCAATTAGAGCAATGAAAATGATATTTTTGAAGCAAATTATAGGTTATGAAGTTAAGAATGCAATTGGGACGATCTGTAATCAATCTAAATCGAATAACCCGTAACATGCAAACTTGAAACGCCTCTTTGCACCAGCTGGATAAATTATTTCCAAAAACCCTTTTTATAATTATTGTTCAGCGAATCATTTTGAAACCAACCAAAAGAAAATGAGTAAGATTATAACTACTGGTACTGGACACTCAAAAAGAACAGAAATGAAAATGAATGAAGTGAGGAAAAACCCTACTTTGAAAACATGGAAATGCGATCAAATCAAAGCCGATCAAAGGTAAAGAAGAAGAAGAAATGAGAATCTTGAGCTCAAATTCTTAAAAAAGTTACCTAATTTCCGGCGATTTTTATCAGTACTTAGAAATCTCCAAAACCCTTTCAACGACACCTCTGTTTTTGAGTTTTGAGCTGCCGAGCCAAAATTAGTTGCTTTTATTTTTATTTTTATTTTTATTTTGGATTTCTCACCAGCCGTTGGATTATTTTGTCCTTGTACATGATCGCACGGTTCACATGTGTGAAGGAAGCAATTACTCTGGCGGGCCCGTCCCACTTAAACGACAAAAAGAAGTGTGAGCTATATATGACGTGTCGTAATCTCCTAAGATCTTAACGTAAGATTGACTGTACTCGATTCACCGATTGTTTACGTATCTAACTTGTAATTGGGCCGAAACTCTGCCCGCCCATTATAATCTAGTCACGTGTATCATTATAATTTTTTTTTTTTTTTTTTTTTAAAATACCACTTTTATCCTTCTACTTCGATTTTATTCTATATTATCGTCTAAGCTTGTTTCGATGATTTTTTTTTAAAATCAATATAATTAAACAAATAGTCTTTTAATTATAAGATTATACATTTAGCTCAATTTTTATAGATTGTTTCAAACTTTTAAATATCATAATTTTTAAAGAATTTTAATGGTTTGTTATAAAATTGATTAGACCCTACTTTTTACTGGTTTATACATTATGAATCTATTACCTACCTTTTTGTTGAAGGTTTAAACTCTACACGATAATTTTTTTTTTTTTTTTTTTTTTTTTTTTTAGGTTTTGAATTTTAGATTAAAAGTACTATTTCTATCTATAAATTTTATGATTTAGTTATCGATCATACGTCTATATTTAAAATCTTACAAAAGTAGTTTTTAAAATTTTGTCTTTAGATTTTGGATTCTTTAAAAGGGATCATGAAATTTATTATAGTAATTATGTGAAATGTATATTTGATATATTTAAGTAAACTTCAACTTTAAACTTGAAAATGTAAATTATAATATATTATAAAATAATGTTTTTTTAAAAATTAAAATATAATAGTGTAAGTAAACGTATTATTTCAATTATTTTTATATTTATATTCGTTTTGTAAACAATCTGTTCTAATTCTTCCTATCTTTAGATTCATGGCTTCTCTCTACCTTCTAGCTGCATTCTCAAACATTAGCCCTGATATTACGTTTTGACATCTCTTTGTCATAAATTAGTGCTTTGGAATTTTATATAATTTGAATTAAAAATTATTTAATCTAATAAAAGTTATTTGATAAAAAAAATAGATATAATAGGGAGTAAGGTTACTAATTAAGACGATGAAAAGAATAAAAAAATTGAAAGACGTAGACAAGAAAACAAACAATGCAAGTAATGAAACGAAACTATGTAACTTATAAATAATCTTAAGACCCGACTCCAACTACATAGGTGTGAGAACCTTCGTAATGCTTTTTCACGATATCACATGCATTATATTCTCACATGAGCAGTGAAGGTGTTTGGAGGGGTAATTGCATTAGTGATTATTTTGAGTAGTTATTTTGAATGATTAAAAGTTGAGGTTGTAGTAATATCCCGTTTGAATGTAGATTTTTGAAGAAGAATTACAGATAATAATTTGTTTAGATGTGAAATTTTAAAGAAAAAATGCAGTTAATAACTTGTTTTGATGTGAATTTTAGTAGATGTGTTATATAAATGAGTAGTTTTTAAATTACAAGTTATTTTTTTAGTGGCTAAATAGGAATGGTTATTTTAAATGATGATTTTAAATTATTACAATAACTCGTTTGGATATAATTTCTTGAAGAGAGGTTGTGAAAACTTATTTGTAATGTTTCGTTAAATATTAAAAATAAACACTATGTGCTAATTTACGGCATTTTTTTTTTGTTAAGCATACAAGTTAATGATTCCAAATTCCAATCTAGCAAAACTATTAGATAATATGTGGTTCTACCTCAAAACTAATTGATAGTAAGAAGAGTAGTCTATATGTCTTATAAACATGTTGAAGATTACTCCTCACTTTTCTATTGGGACAAATGTCACAATGTGAATATCTCCAATATGTCATTTGATTAAAATATTATGATACCATATTAAATAATATAAAGTTCTACCTTAAAATCAATTGATTGTAAGAAGAGTAGCTCATATCTGTTATAAAGATGTTAAAGGCTTTTGGCATTTCCAATGTACGATAGGCCACAAGGTGGATATCTCCAAAATGCCCTCTCAAGATGATATCATATAGAAAAGACTATCTTGGATTAAATTCGGACTTGTAGACTGAAATATCCACTTTAAATTACTCTTTGGGTTGTATCCGAATTTTTGGGAATCCGTTGACCAAATAGACATATAGAGCAATTGCAATTATAAATAATATAAAACAGAAAAGTGTATAATATACTTTATTCAACTTCCTATTCCAGCAACAAAAGGGCCATAGGCGAAGTCTTAAATAAAGGTTAAGCTAAGCTACTAAACAGTAAACATAATGTAAATACAATAATGAACAAGAGTAAAGAAAGAGAAAGACATGAAACTAAAACATTGGTGGAGAGACAATAACTATTAGTATAGATTCGTACAGGTCATGAATTCAAATCTTCTCGTCTCTAATTATTGTAATTAAAAAAATAAAAAACACTAGTGGAGAGAGAATTAAAACACACAAGTGGAGAGATGATGCTGTATGAGCTTCTTCAACTCTTCATTTCTCGTGAGAAATTGATGCAATCCAACACTTTTTTTTTTTTTGAATCCAACGAATACACTTTTCTTTCTTTTTCTTTTTTTTTTTGGGAAAAAATCCAACGAATACACTTGTTTAACAAATATTCCACCTTCCGTATGCCATAATGCAATTAATCACTTGTATTCTATTTGTGCATTGGTGAGATATACAATACATAGCCAATTTCATATGCAAATCATTATTATTGAAACAAAAATTAACATTTTTCATTATAAAAAAAACTTATCAATTTGTATAACGGTTGATATTATTTATATTCCATTAAAATAAACTAAATATTTGAAGAAAAAAAAAGTTTTGTGAGAATATTCAAGAGAGACAATATTGTAGCTATATCGTGTGTCACACATTATATTTGAGAGACTTGATTTAAAAAAAAAAAGAAAAAAAAAACTAGAACTAAAGAATATTAAATAGCGTAAATCTTAAAAGAATAATACTTATCTAAAGGTGGGTAAGTATATTGAAAATACTTACCCACTACATAGATCACATGTTTTTTTTTTTTTTTTTTAAGAATTGATTTTGTTCGATGGAGAAAGAAATGTTAAAGTGTAGTATTATTTAAAGAAAAATAAAAACATGTGGTCTATAGGGTGGTACGTATTTTCAATATGCTTATCACCCTTAGGTAAATATTGCTCATCTTAAAATCTTAAAATCTAAATTTAAAAGCTTGTTTATACTGGTTTTGTAATTATTTTGTTTTTGGATTTTTGTTTTTAATTTTTAATTTTAAGTTCTTGGATTTTTATTTTAAATAAAAATCATAGTTTGATAACTGTTTTTTTTTTTTTTTTAAATAAAAAAAACTAAAAATCATTGATAATTAAAAAAAAAAAAAAATCAAAAAAAAAAAAAAAATCAATAAAATAAAAGTATTTTTATATTATTATTCATCTTATATATCACGATTATAAAATTGAACTATCCTTAGTTTTTAAATTAAAAATAAAAATTGGCTTCAAAAAGATAAATAAAATGAAGAAAACCAACAATAAAATAAGCACATGGAAACATAGGCATAACGATTACAACGGTATAAATAATTATATAAAAACAAAATATTCATAATATATAATTATGATTAATTAATATTTCATAAAAGTGAAATTATAGAAGGGGAAAAAGATAAAAAAAAAAACGAACATTATGCATAATCAGAATCATGTTAAGATTCCCATAATTTTATTTAGACAACAAAGAACAGAATGATGTGTGTTTCAATTTAGGAGGTAACAAATGGATGAGTTATTTAATCGGTGAATCTGGCGCAACCGGTGATGGCAGTGCAACCACGACGATAAGGATTGGCCTTATGTTTCTTGTTGCAATTATAATAAGAGTGGCCACGGCGACCGCAAGGAATATTGTTCTTTCGAAGTGCTTCGTAGCTCAAATATTTATCAGCGTACTTGGACTTATTAACAATACCATATTGAAAAAGTAGACGTCGAGTGTCTTGATCAGCGACCACGGATGGCGTGTATCCACCGAAGAATGCATAGTCGGGAGCACCGTAGGCACGGGTCCAGTCTTTAGTGCTTTCGGAGAAAGCGAAGGAGGAATAAGGAGCAATGGCCACAACCATCAGGAGGACAAAGAGAGAGAGCTTCATCAATCCCATTTTGGATTGGTGATGCTGCTGCTGCTGAAATTGTGTGTGAAAATGAATCAAGACTCTTGCCCTTTTATTTTGGCTTTTCTTTTCATCTTGTGGTCACTATTGCTCTCCTTTCCCCCTGAAAATAGAAACTTAGTTATTTATAAACACTCTAATTTTAATTGGCCTAAATAAAGACTATCTAGTTATCTAAAAATAAATACACCCCATTTGCTTACATTTTGGGGGTAAACACTCCATTTCCTTTCATTTTGGGGTAAATTGGGGTAAAGACTATCTAGTGCAATTCTTTTATTTTGGGGTAAACAACCCATTTGCTTTAAAAAAATAAAATAAAATAAAGACAATCTAATTATAGCTGACAATTATTTAAAATCAATCTTAAAACTATTTACATAACTAGACAACCACAAATTATAATTGCAGTTTTGAGCATTTTGCTTTCATTTTCATGATTTAAGCGACTATGATAACATTTGATTTTTAGAAGTTGCAATTGTTTCCATTTGTTTAATTTTAGAAAATATAGGTTAAAGAAGTAACAAAACAAGAAAATTCGCAGATAGAAGTAATTTAGAAGTCAGTAGTATAATTCTTATATGAAGGAATATAAATTAAAATTTTTATAGAGTAAGATTTCACGCTTATCTTAAAGTACAAATAAAGGAAATCCTATTGAGCAAAGAATAAAAGAGTGAAGCCTGGCTAAAACATAAAGCAACGGTAAAAAGAAAACATCCACCACCATGAAGCTTTGCTCTTCACAAAAATGAACTCCTCCAATCTTGAGGAACCTGTTCTGAGACTCAGACTCAGACCCAACACTCCAATCTTGACTTCTCCTTTAATTTTAGAAACTTCAGCCCTGTCGAGTATGGTTATATTGGAGGATTTCATTCAGATGGGCAACACAACACCATTTAAGTACTGTACAGTTTGCTCATAAACAAGATACATGTGGATATCACAAGGTTTGGCCAGGCCAATAACACATTACCAATAATCCCGACAAGAACACGAGCCATCCTTAAAATGATGGAACCGATTGGCATCTCTCAAGATGATCTCTCTTCCCGTAACCTTTGCAATTAGTTTAATTGCAGTATGGCAATCCCCACAGACACGAAGATTCTTCATTACACGAATCGGCATCCCTTTTGGTATTTTGAGAAGTCCATAAGCCACGGCTAGTTTCTCGCTATGATATCCCAAGCTTTGAACTTTTTCTTCTTCGTCGACATCGTGTAGCACAAAACTTTGATCTGGGTAATATCCTGCCTCTCTTAGCAATCTAGATAGCCACTCTAGTATCCTCATGATCTCTGAATGCTCAGGGTGTCCCTGGCTTTCACCTCCCGTAAACATATGCACTTTCTTCTCCACATCAATCCAGCTACACCCAGGGGACTTGCTCACACTTCTATCTCTCATATTTCGCCGCAACTCAGCAACATCGCCCCATCTACCTTGAGATGCATAAATATTTGACAACAAAATGTAAGGCCCAGCATTCTTAGGCTCAAGCTGTACTAGTTTCTTGGCTGCAACTTCAGCCAAATCTAACTTCATGTGGGTTCTGCAAGCTCCTAGCAAAGCACCCCAAATAATGGCATCTGCTTCCATTGGCATGTTTTCTATTAAATTCATTGCCTCATTTATCTTACCTGCTCGACCAAGCAAATCAGCCATGCATGCATAGTGTTCAGTTTTTCGTTCTACTTGATACTTCGTTTCCATGGAATTGAAAATTTCTAAGCCCTTTTTCACATTGCCAGTGTAACTACATGCTGACAGAACTCCAACAAACGTGATATCATCAGGCATGACTCCTGAAAAATACATATCATGGAAAACTTGTAATGCCTCCTCCCCTAGACCATGTTGGGCATATCCTGTGATAATAGAGTTCCACATAACAACATCCTTAATTGCAAACCTATCAAATACTTGTTTTGCTTTCACCAGATTGCCGCACTTTACGTACATGGTGAGAAGAACGGAGGCGACATACACATCAAGCTCAAACTGGGATCTCACCATCTGGGCATGTATCTCTCTACCGTGATCAAGAGTAGCCAAGCTAGCACAAACTGAAAGAACACTAATCAAAGAAGGAAAGTTTGGCCTAATTCCTTCTCTTTGCATCATACGAAACAACTCTAATGCTTCTAACTCAAATCCTTTCCTTTCATACACTTTAATCATAGCACTCCATGTTCCTTCATCCTTTTCTCTTGTTTGATCAAACACCTGTCTTGCTTTTGGGACCAACCCATTTTGGCCAAAACCAAGAATCATCGCATTACAAGCAACCACCGACTTAATCGGCATTGCATCAAAAAGTTCTGAAGCCTCATCAAGCCGCCCACAGTTGGTGTAGCCCATCAGCATAGCTGTCCACGACACCTCGTTTTTCTCTGGCATGACTTCAAACAGTTTCCTAGCAATATCCACTTGCTGGTTCTGCACATATCCTGTTATCATCATTGTCCAAGACACGACATTCCGACGAGGCATCTCATCGAAAAGCCTGCGAGCTTCTGCTAAACGGCCTTGTTGGCAATACCCTCCAATCATGTTAGTTCTTGCCACCACATCTTTGTCCGGCATCATATCAAAAAGCCTACAAGCGTCGTCAATCCGAGCTTCTTGAATAAGGCCACCCAACATGACCGTCCAAGACACTACATTCTTTTCAGGCATTTGCCAAAAAAGTTGCTCTGCCTCAGAAATCATACCCACCTTCACATACCCCCTAACCATTGAAGTCCAAGAAACAACATTCCTCTCAGGCATTTTATCAAACACTGCCCTGGCTTCATTGATCATCCCATTCTTAACATAGCCAGAAATCAAACCGTTCCAAGATATAGTATTTCTCTCAGACATTTTATCAAACATGTTGTGGGCTTCCAGAGGGCGATTGTTGTGAAAGTATCCAGCAACAATGGAGTTCCATGAAACAATGTTTTTGGCAGGCATTTGATCGAACACAGCCCGAGCCTTTTCGATTTGGCCCAGTCGAGAATAACGAGCAATAAGAGAATTGGATGAAATTCCAGCAGTAGAACAGTAGAAACGATTGAGCACTACACGGAAAAACATTAATCCAGAGGACATGGAATACCTCACCAGCCGCTGGATTATTTGGTTCTGTTTAAAATTTTATATTTACTTTTGAGTCTATGTGTGTGAGATATGGTTGGAATTTCGTTGCCGCGATGTGCGCCGCCGCTGCTCCGCCACCGCCGGCGATTGGGTTTCAGGGCGGTGATTGTTAATGGGTTGGGTAAGAGACAGTGAACGTGTGAATGTGAGAGGGAGCTGGATTCCATTTTGGGCAATGGAAAAAGAGCAATATTTTATTGAGAGCAGTTTGGGAATGCTGTTACAAACAAGTAAAGATTAAAAAAAAAAAAAAAAAAAATTTCTGAGATGTAGAGATGTCCATGGGGCCAGGGCCCCGTCCCCGCCCCCTAATTTAATCCCCGTCCCCGGGAAAATTCCCGTTTTTTTTTTCGGGGATCGGGGCGGGGATTCCCCGGCGGGGCACCGGCGGGGTCTGGTTCCCTGCGGGGATTTTTTTTAATTTTTTTTTTTACATTTTTAAAATATTTTTTGGACAATACTTTTAAATAATTAGATTTTTTTAGAAAATATCTATAAATTTCAACTATAATGTTAAT
>JBBMKA010057184.1:0-18139 GCA_037833695.1 Sechiopsis laciniata
GCGACACGTGTCCCCTCTGGGTCTTGGGTTCGAACCCTGGCAAGTGCAGTTTTAATTCCTATTTTCAAATAAATAACTCGAAGCTCCAAAACCTCTCCAAAAGGTCAAGCTAGCACCGGAAACCTGAAACCGAAAGAACTCAACTCAATAAAACCAACTGAATGAAACCGGAACTCTGGAAAATTACGAGACTACCCCTGGAGGAAAATTTACCAAATTGCCCTCAGGGGTCCAAGCTGCCCTAATGGCCCAACCGGACAACAGAAAAAGCAATCGAACATACCTGGGAAACTGGAATGGAAAACTGGGCCGTTACACTAAACCTCATAAAACGGCAAAGCTAGCTCCAGAAACCTGAGACCGAACAAAACCCAACTCCGTAAATTAGCAGTACAACCCCGATACCCTGGCAAACTACGAGACTACCCCTGAAGGCCAAATTACCAAAATACCCCTAGAAGCTCAAACTGCCCTAACGGCCCAACCAAACCACTGAATCAGCAAACGAACATACCTGGGGAACCGGAACAAAAGACTGGGCTGTTACATACCAAGATGTATCAGGATCTCAATCAGACGTTCTGGTGGATGGATATGAAAAGAGATATTACTGAGTTCGTTAGCCGGTGTCTCACTTGTCAGCAAGTGAAGGCTCCTAGACAGAAACAGACAGGTTTGTTGCAGCCGTTGGGTGCTCCTCAGTGGAAATGGGAAGAGATTTTGATGGACTTTATATCTTGGTTGCCGAGGACGTCGAGAGGGTTTACTCAGATCTGGGTTATTTTGGATTGGTTGACTAAGAGTGCACACTTCATCCTTGGTAGAGTTAACTATACCGTGGAGCAGTGGGCACAGTTGTTCTTAGAGCAGATTGTTCGGTACCATGGTGTGCCGGTGAAGATCATTTTAGATCGTGACTCTCGGTTCATTTCTCGTTTCTAGAGAGCGCTCTAGAAGGGTTTGGGAATCGAGTGCAGCTTCAGTACTACTTTTCACCCTCAGACAGATGGTCAGACAGAGAGGGTGAACCAGATTCTCGAGGATATGTTACGAGCCTGTGATTTAGACTTTCCAGGCAGTTGGGATCAGTACTTGTATCTAATAGAGTTTGCTTACAATAATAGCTATCAGTCGACAATTCAGATGGCTCTGTTTGAGGCTTTGTATGGTAAGTGATGCACATCTCCAGTGTTCTGGGAAGAGGTTGGTGATAGACAGGTTTTGGGTCCCGAGATGTTACAGATGACTAATGACGCAGTGTAGAAGATCAGGGCTCGTATGTTGACAGCACAGAGTAGGCAGAAGAGTTACACCGATGTTCGGTGCAGAGACCTGGAGTTTGAGGTGGGCCAGCATGTATTTCTGAAAGTGGTACCGATGCGTAGAGTCTTGAGGTTTGGTATGTGGGGCAAGTTGAGTCCCACGTTTGTAGGGCCTTTTGAGATCCTTGAGTAGATCGGTTCAGTGGCTTACCGTTTGGCCTTGCCCCCGTCATTGGCTGTAGTACATAACATTTTTCACGTTTCTATGTTAAGACAGTATGTGGCAAACCCGACTTTGAGCCATTAGAGCTGAACGAGGATTTGAGCTTCGAAGAGAAGCCAGTGAAGATTTTAGCCCGGGATCACAAGACTTTGCGTAACTGCGAGATTAACTTAGTTAAGGTTTAGTAGAGGAATCAGAAAATAGAGGAAGCCACGTGGGAGTTAGAGGACGAGATGAGGACGCATTATCCAGAGTTGCTCTAGTCTTAGGACTTTCAAGGACGAAAGTCTTAAAAGGAGGGAATATTGCAACGACCCAGTTTTCCATTCTGGTTCCCCAGGTATGTTCGATTGTTTATTCAATTGTTCGGTTGGGTCGTTAGGGCAGTTTGAGCCTTTGGGGGGATTTTAGTAATTTGGCCTTCGGGGTTAGTTCCATAATGAACCAGGGTTTCAGGTCTGTTTCTGTTAATTGCTAAGTTCGGGTTATTCCTTCGGTTTCAGGTTTCTAGGGTTGGGGTTGCTTTTTGAGAGGCTTGAAGGTCTTACTTTTTTAGAGGCTTGAAGGTCAGTTTGCTTAAAAGAGAAAAAAGAGGAAATTAATTGTTTAAGTTTTCCCTCGCCAGGATTCGAAGCAGGGATCGCTTAAGGACACGTGGCATTCTCCTGTTCAACTCTCCTCTTTTTACCGAGACCAAACCTAATCGCATTCTCCCTCTCAATTCTTTTCTTCTTCCTCTTATTTTTACCGAGACCCACAAGTTCTTCTTCTTCTCCCTTGTAGCCGAGATCACCCCTTCCATCTTCTTGCCGAGAAATCTATCGCAAGCCCTCTCCATCGCCGATTCTCCTTCTCCATCACAAACCCTAGCCAAGAGGCTTATCGCCGACCATCCCACGCGCGCAATGCAGCCGAGTCCACGCCTTGCACAGCCGCTCGTCTGCGAACACCAGCAGCGATCGCAGCCTTGTAATTGCGTTTCCATGCCCAGCCCGACACATCTTCACCTCACGTCTTTGCCATAGCCCTGCGCGTTCGTCCCTTACCTACGACCTTGCCCTTGCACAGCTGTCTCTGGCCCACCCTCGAATCACCTCACAATGTCGTACGCAAGCAGTCTGCTCGCTCATTGCCCGCGATCGCCAGCTCAAGCTTCGCCCTTCGCTAAGAGCAGCCCACGCCTGCTTGTGATCTCGCCCGCGCCTTTGCCTCATAGCTCGCCCGCGAGCACAGTCGCTGACCCATAGTTTGTCCTTGTCGAGGCCTGGCTGCCGAGCCTTGTGTTCGGTTTTGGGTAACTCCTTCCCAAGCTTTTTGTTGGATACTTAGTTTTGTGTCGCTGTTCGAATAGTATTTAATTTGTGCTGTTAATTATTATTGCTAGCTTCGTGTTGGTTCTGCAGCTCAAAGAGCACTATTTATCTATTTGTGATTTCTGCTTGTTGTCCAGGTAAGGATTTCTTACCGGGGTTGTGTGGACCCTGCGAGACTTCGTTGATTGCATTCCTGTTTGCTTGTTTACTGTTTATGAGCATGTTTAGTGGGTAGGATTTATACGTTGTTCTGTTCTGCTAGCATGATTGTTCCTGTTTCCACATGTTAGTGCCATGCTAGGTTTGTTCTTCCAGCATGCTTTGATTCCTATTTTATGCTCGTAGTACCATGCTAGGGTTTATATGTTGTTAAGCATGTTTGATTGATAGGGAACAGGGTCGAGTATTCTTAGATAGAACTTGTCAGGTTGTCATCATCTAGAGGCTGAGAGCGGACATAAAGTACCTTGTCCCCACAGGTCGAGACCAGCGAGGACAGGATCGCGACCCCGACAGCCGGGTGTGGTCTAGCTCACACATCGGCATAAGCCTAGTCTATAGCCTGCTAGAGCGAAACCCTTCCAATGGTGCAAGCCTGCCTTGGTCAGTTCTTAGCTTCAGGCATCGGTGGTATACAGGCTGCTACAGTTGAGTGCCGAGGGCCTCGCACTACTGTAGATCAGTGACACCGCTTCCGAGTCTTTAGGCATGTGTACCTGAACCGGCGTAGTTTGTTCTTAGGCCACATTTACGCGGTTTGCAGCAGCATGCGGTGTGCGCGCACACTCGTTAGGCACCGGGAGGAGAGCTCCCTCGGGCTAATGTTCGTGAGTACACCATTTCCGTTCCGAGTTTAGAACTTGACACCAGGTACTCTCCCCGATGTCCCAGGACCAGTTAGAGAGTTGGCCAGGACCAGCTTTTGAGTTGGTCACTTGGCCGAGGGTATGAGACCTTAGAGGATATCTGTTTGGGATCAGCTTTTGAGTTGGTCATTTGTCCGAGGGTATGAGACCTTTGAGGATATCTGTTCGGGATCAGTTTTTTAACTGATCACTAGGTCGAGAGTAAGAAACTTTCGATGACTCAGGAGTTGTATTGACAACTCATTTTAGGGATTCTGTGTTTGCATGTATACTCGGATGCTAGATGATATGTTGTTTTGTACTGTACCCTTATTTTCTATGGTTTTTCCTACTAATTGCCTTTGTACTCACCCTTATTTTCTATGGTTTTTCCTCCAGGCAACTTAGGACAGCACCGAGACGGCTAGCGGAGGAGCTGAATGATCATGGGAGCTGCTGGCGTCACTCTATTTATGTCTTTTATTTGTTTATTCAGCATGTAGTTGGACACGGAATCCATAGGAGGATTTTGCATTATGTGGTTTAAAACTGTTTATGGATGTTTGAATAAAATTACTGGCCAGGAACTTACTTTTTTTTTAACAGGTTTATGTTTGGATGATTTTAATTTCAAGGAGTTTTAATTGCATAAGTTGTCCATACTGTTTTAAATGCTTTTACATACATGCATGCTGAGTAAGAACCAAGTTTATGACTGTTTTTAGAGTCAGGTTCTTGCAGAAATCAACCATGTTCACACGTCTACGACTACATGCTCTAAACCACAAGGATCCAGATGCATCAATTTTATACATTCATGCTAATGAAACCATGTTCGGTATGAAGACCTGTGTTGTGATTGGTCGAGACGACATCTTAAACTATTTGGGGTATAGGGAAATAAGGCACCAACCCGTACTGTTGTACATAGCTTAATTAAGTATATCATCCTTTCTTTGTTCAACTTATGTTGGTGAAGAAATTTAAGAAGAGAATTGAAGAAATAGAGAAAAAGGGGAAGACAATAAACCAAGATCGAAAAAGAAGAGAGCAATTCCTCTTTTTATGGTCTCACACTATGTAAGAGTGAAGAAATTACACCAAAAGATGGTGGAAATTATTGATGAGATAATTGAGTGAAAATAGAAATACTATTAATGGAGACGAAAAGGTGGTGGTGTCATAATAACACCCGAATTACAAACTATAACGATGCATATAACATAATTCTAACTTAAGGCTTGTTGGCTTTTTTTTTTTTTTAGCCAAGGCTTATTGGGCTTACACTTTATTTTTTTGAGGCAATTAGGTAAATGTCTACTTTTTTATAAAATAAACATGAAATGTCTATTCTTCTAGATGATTTAAATTTATGTCTAAATCTAGTATTCTAAAATTTAAATGAATGTATTGTAAATGACATTTGTACCCTTTTTATGCATTTATTTTTTAAATGTTTAATATTCTCATTATAGTTAGCACATAACTAACTCTGGCAGGTGTTTGTTTGCGGGGATTAAAATAACACCTAGGAGTTATTTTAGACCCTCATTTTGGTGGAGGGTTTAAATTAATCCCTCCACCAAAATGAGAGTTTAAAATAACCTCTCCATTTCTTTTCTTCTTATTTTTTAATTCATTTTCAACATTTGTATAATTAAATATGTTTTTATAATTTTAAATTAGTAGTATTTTTATAATTAGTTTTAATTTTTATTATGATTATCATTTTATTTATATTTTTTATCTACCTAATATTTTTTCAACTAAACAATTAAAAATTATTTTCGTTTACAACGTATTTTTAAATTTAAAATCAACTAAAATTTTATAATCAATTTTATATTTCAAAATTATATTTCGTAAATTATATTAGTTTTATAATCTTTTTTTTTTTAATATTTTATTAATGTCATTAAGTTTGAACTAATTGTCAACCAGAGTAGTAGCTCTAGGGCATCAGCTTACACCTAATGACCATGAGATTATGATTCGAATCCCCCTACCCCCAATTGTTGTAATCCAAAAAAAAAAAAGTTTGAACTAATTAATTAGAATTTATTCATCACATAATATCATATTTTTGAAATAAGCAGTAATTTCATAGTTCATTTTATTTTGTTTTTAAACTTTTATTTATTTGTATTCATTCAACATAATATCATTAATTCACCATTAATCCAATAATTATTATCAAATTAGTTAATTTCTAAAGTTTTATGTAATTATTTAAAATATAAAATAAAATTTACACTATAAAAAAGTATTATGGTGAAAATAAAAATATTGAAATTTAAAAAAAAATAAATTGAAAAGAAAAATAATGAAGTAATATTAGCCAAAAATGTTATGAATATAAATATAATATTTGAGATTTGAAATAATAAACAAATAAAATATATTATTTTTATTAAATAAAACTCATAAATGTCAAATCATTCATAAATACAAAACTCTCTTACAACTTCACTATAAACATCCAAACAAGCTCTTATACGGATTGAGAAAATACGTTGAAGATTTGAAATACAAAATTTAAAATAACTCTCTGATTCCCTTCCAACCACTTACATACGCATACATATGTCGGCCTTGATGGTGGTTGGAATTTTAATTGATATAAAAAAAAAAAGAAAAGAAAAGAATTGAATGCTTACTTGACATGCAGACCGACCATCATTATTTGGTAGCCGCTTTTTTGAGTTTTTTTTTCCATTCGTTTTCACCCTAAACGACTAAAGCCCCAAAACCCATCCATCACCCCCCCCCCCTATGAAGAAGCACGTTCAACTCTATTCGCCAGCGTCTGAGTTTCGTCCTCTTCCACACCGTGAGAGCGCTAGACCTAGAGCTATGAAGAAGCATGTTCACCTCCATCCGCCGAGTTTAGTCCTCTTCCACACCGTGAGAGCGCCAGACCTAGGGCTACGAAGAAGCACATTCAACTTCGTCCACCAGCGTCCGAGTTTTGTCCTTTTCCATACTATGAGAGCGCCAGACCTAGGGCTACGAAGAAGCACATTCAACTCCGTCCACCAGCGTCCGAGTTTTGTCCTTTTCCATACTATGATAGCGCCAGACCTAGAGCTACAAAGAAGAGCGTTCAACTCCGTTCACCGAGTTCCGTCCTCTTCCACAACATGAGAGCGCCAGACCTAGGGTTACGAAGAAGCACGATAAACTCCGTCCATCGAGTTTCGTCCTCTTCACACTGTGAGAGCGCCAGATCTAGGGCTACAAAGAAGAACGTTCTACTCCTTCCATCGGCATCTGAATCCTCATTCTATCTCCATTTGTATTTGTATTGGTTATGGAGTGGTGCTCGGATTTTATTCTTTTGAATCGTAAAACAAAATCTTGATTTTGGGGGGATTTTTTTTTGTTAGATTGAAACTATCTTTTAAAAGTTCTCCTAAAATGTAAGCTTTTGTACATGATTTTTTTTAATAAAATATTGATTATTTTTTAGAAGAAATCATGGGATATGGAGGGACATTGTGGGTAGTAAAAATCTCTCTCTCTTCTAAGTAGACAGGAATTTAAATGGAAATAATGGATAGACATTTGATGTTTTATTTCCAAAAAACTAGACAATTCTTACTATTTCCATATTTTTTAACATATTGAAGTAGTTTGGCTTACATTTGGTTTATGAAATGAATTGGTTTGTTTGCTCAAATAAATAAATTGAAGGCAGGTTAAATAAAAAGGCAACAAAGCAGTCTTCACTCCAAACTTGTAGTTTCACTCACTTTCAATTTCATAAAATTAGACTATGTTATAATTTTTTCCTTTGTTCTATTATCTCTATTTAACCCACTAATTTTAACAAAAAAGGCTAGGTAGAAATCTCCATAACTCGCTTTATTTCATTTAAATCAAACTTGACACAAATGAATCCATGACTTTTTTTTATTTTATTTTATTCGAAATTCACTGACTTCAACTAGAATTTATTTATCAAAAAGGTTAGTGATCTAATAGTTTCATTGTTTGTTGATAATTCAGTTCAACACCGCAGTCACAGGTTCACTCTCATATTATTTGAGAATAGTAGTGTTCTTTATATACCCCTGTTGCGGAATTATCCAACACACAAATTAAAAAAATAATAATTAAAGAGAATGATGATGTGGCAGCTTGGATTTTGCTAAAGCGAAATCTCTACTCTGATTAAGAAAAATGTGTGTGGTTCTCCAAGAGTGTGTAAGTATACACAGTCCTGTTGTAGCAAGTTTTAATGTAAGTAAAAGTTATCTCCACAAGAATTAGTGATTAATGTCATGTTTAAGCGAAGGTTAAAGAGTCAAATTAACGGAGAGAAAATTGTTGAAATGAACTAAACGAGGCGAAATAAACGTAATGCGACTAAAACTAGGGTAAAATGCATCGGAAGGAGAATAAGAATTTTCGGAGAGTTTCGCTCAGGCAAAACGACGTTAAGCGAAGAAGCGAACTACTGACGACTTCTCCTTGGCTCTCTCGAGCTCCTAGAAGTTGTCTCTCTCGAACTCCTAGTTCAGTTCTCTCGAACTCAAACAAAGCTAAAATCACTCAAACAGCACTAGGCGAACCTTATCTCTAAGTGTTAGTTAATTAGCAAGAAAAGCTTAGCAGACCTAATGTTATACATGCAAGTTCGCTCTATTTATATTCTCTCAAAGCGAAATAAAGGCATACATACAGTGGATCAGACAGAATGTATTTTGAGTTAATGCAGCATGCATAATAGTTTGACATCTTGCTACAGCTTCACTTAGGCGAACTTCTCCTACTTACCTACTTCTTTCCAATGACAAACTTAGCTACTCATAATGACAATTAAATTCAAAGCAATGTAAAAACAAAAATTCATCTTTATTAAAAACATCAAATAACAACATTTGTTACAGACTAATGTTAAGGCTGAAATAAACGAAAGCAATAAAAAGGGAAAACAAAGATAAGAAGAAAACTGGTCAGAATCGTAAAGACAGCAACTCTAAATTGGCTCCGGAAAAATCTCTATAACTCCGACTAACTACGACTATGCTAAAACTAAACTATTAAACAACTAGAAATGGGAAAAAACAACTAAGTTATGACTAAAACTAAGGGACTTTGATCAAAAATTGAAAGCTACAATGGCGGACGACCCAAAAATGGGTGACAGTTTAAATGAAGGAGAATGGTAGCTATTTATACTTCAACTCCAAGCGACAAGGTTCTGCTCCACGATCTTGACATTGTCTAAAGGCTACTCTACAATCACCGCTCAGCCGAAAGGCTGCTCTATTTCTGACATCCCTGCTCCACGATCCGCATTGTCGGCTGTGTCAGAACATCCTTGATTTCGCTAACTTTCCGAGCATGCACTTTCGCTGGAATCAATTTTGCCTAAGCGAAATCTTTGACAATTCTTCGTGTTATGCTACTGTGTGGAACATTTACAAGGCACGTTCGTTGGGCTGACTTTCGCTTGCTCAAACTCCCTTCTTGTTTGAATTTCGCTTTGCTCATCAGGAATGCTGTAGACAAACTAGAAAGTATCAATTATTTTTAACACTTATAAATTTGCACACACTCACGCATGTTTCACTATAGCGAACCTCTAAAATGCATCATAATCAGAAAACTAAAGGATGTTTCGCTTAAGCATAATATTTGGTATGATGGGGCGAAATTCAATATTAAATTATTTAATTGTAGCAAATTCTTATAAAAATATACTATTTTTATCTACTTTAACTCTCAATTCTTGAGAGTTATCAACCCCCAATTTAGACTAAAAAATTAAAATTTATTTCTACCGCTGAGCTACTCTCTATTGGAAAATTATTAAAAAATTTAAATCGTTAAACTAATTAAAAAGTTTAAATCGTTATAATTTGTTAAACTTAAAAAAAAAAAAAAAAAAAAAGTTTAAATCGTTACTGCGCTTTTGATAACTATTTGATTTTTTAATTGTTGTTTTTTGAATTTTAAGTATTACTTCAATATATGATTTTCATTACTTTGATATCTACATAATACTACTTGTTAGAAAGATAAACCAATTTGAAAGTCAAAAGAAAAAAAAAGAGTTTCAAACATATATAAAAATTTGAGTAAGTACAAACTTAAATTTCAGAAACCAAAAATGAAAAATTAAATAATTATCAAACAAAGCTTACATTTTTTAGGGTTTAAAGTTAAAATTGGAACATATCTACATGAGATATAATTTGACGAAATTAAAAGTTGGCAATCAAAATTTGTACAGTTCATAGGGTGAGAATGGATTTTGTCCTAAAAGAATCTCAATAAAATGAAGCTTGACACAATCTAACTATTTGAATAATATAACCATTACAAATTTCAATAAGAATTTTCCTCAAAGTTCAATTATTTAAAAGGCTACAACATTCCCAAATGGAGCCGAAGTTTAACCTAGTCAAACAAAATCATATAGTTTTATTATCTAAATTCAAATAAGCTCGAGAAATTTAAAAATAATTTGACTCGAAAGGTAAAAAGTCAATGGTTAACTAGACAAATGTCTACTTTTTTCAAATATATTTAACAAATGTCTAACATTTTAAAAGGTAAAATAAATGTCTAAAACATAAAATCTAAATGACCCTTTTGGCCTTATATATTATTTGGTTTTATTTTAATATCATAAATATTTAATTTTAGATTGTTTCAACAAACTCTCTCGGATTTGATAAAAACAAAAGAAAATTATATTAAAGATATTTCTGATTTAGTTTGTTAAAAGAAATAATATTTAGATTTGTTTAAAAATAATTTTAACAAAAAAATCAGCAATGCATCATCCCTCTCCTACCGGCATCAAACTCTCGAAGGAATCTCTGCGTTCCATACCTAAACCCTAACAACCATAGAAGTATCGTCGTTGGAGAGATATCGTCATAGATGAAATTCCATATTCCCTTTTATCATACCTATGTATACACTCGTATATACAATCAAGTAGTGTTCGGGCATTGTGTATACTAGTATATACGGAAGTGAATAAAACACAAAACCTTGGTTTCGAAATCAGCGAAAAAAATATATGGCATCCATAAATAAACATATGTTTCTGAAAAACGAAAAAGCACAAGCTAAAGCAAAAATATCGGCATACCTAGATAACCAAACATTGTGTTGTATGATCAGAAAAAAGTTCATAAACTCTAAATCGAATTCTTGCAAGTTCTTTTCTTTTGGCCTGATCCTACCACACCTACTGAACATCACCTTGGCTAGCGCATCGTTGTAAAATCGGATTCTCTTCTTGCGAGGTCTTCCTACTGGTCGTCTTACATTGGGTGGTTGGACCTTTAGTATCAATACCCTAGTTTTCTCTAGAGCATCTACGTTATCAGACTTGCTATTATCAACAACTCCCTACAACCTATTACAAAACACATCATCATTACTAGTATATTCCTAGACTCCATCTCAATGCAACCCCATAAATTTGTACATACTTGTAACGCCGGATTAGTGTATCCATTAGGAAGCTCTTCAGCCTGGAGTATGAAAGTGTATTGCACTGGCGTGTGCACGCCCCATGCAACGCTGATTGTCTACATAAAGTAAGCATAGTTGATGAATCGCCTGAAATTTTCCTGGATGGAATGGCAGCATATTTTGAATGTATATATTTATGCAAAAAATTTGGGGGTGTGATTTACCTGTTTAAAAAAAAAAAAAAAAAAATTGGAACACTATGTAGAATGGAGTATAGAATTGTATTGAAGCGGCGAATCGCGTGAGTTGTGCCCGTGCAGAATGCGGCGTGTTCTGAAAAAAAAAATGCAAGAAATTAGCTTATATTTTTTTACCTTTGTTTTTTTAAAAATAAAATTTGGAAAATGTGAGATTGATCAACAAACGTTAGATATATTGGTGATTTTAAAACAAATTATCTCCACCATTATCTTTAGGAAAACCAGGGATATACCAGCTATATATTTTATTTTTTAAAAATAAAATCTGGAAAATCTGAGATTAACCAACAAACTTTAGAGATATTCATGGTTTTAAAACAGATTATCTCCCCCATTATCTTCCGGAAAACAAGGAATATACCGGCTGATTTTGTGGAAATCAATTCTTCCTTGCTAAAAAGGGAAATTTTATTTTAAAAATAAATAAAGATTGAAAAAAGTATATATGGGACCAAAAGTATTCTCTTGCTTATGTTGGTAGAAAAAAATGAAGCAATCTTGGACCCTCTAGAACTCTTAAAAGTACCTTACGCAGCCAAAGTTAAAATCGGTAGACATCACATTGATTATTTTTGGAAAAGTAGACATTCTCTACTATTTCTTAAGAGTCAATTAGGATTATAGCTAAACTTATAGAGACTTAAAATTTATCCCTAAAAATGGTTTTTTGAAATTATTAAATAATTAATTAAAATATAACGGACTTTTATGCCTTTATATTGTTTATATTTTTTGGGATATATTTAATTATGTTTCAAATTTACACCTAACAGCTTACCATATCTAAAATCATAATTTATCTTTCAAATTAAACCACAACCAAGATCTAAAAAATATGTTTTTTTTGAGGAATGGATAATAATATTTAAATTTCTAAAATTTAAAAACCAGTCAACCATTAACAACACTAGTCTCAAATTTCGCAAAGAATGTAGAGTGAACCGTTCGAGATATCCATGTTGTACATATTTGTATATACGACTACAATTTCACAAAGAATGCAATTTTCATTGTATATACTATTGACAAACTATTGTACATGTATGTTACATCAAATCACTCATCGGAGTGTTTTTTTTTTCCTTTGTTGGCACCATCTTTATTGGCGAAGATTCTCAATATTTGAAACTTTAATCAATCTCAAGTTCTGCTGCAAAGACAATTGATAAGTTGTGAAAGTGTAATTTCGTAAACAATCTCAATATTGACAGACTTGTAATTTAAGTACACATCTCACACTTCATTGAAACAAGAGTGACTTTCATATGTAAAATCAAGCGAGCGACTCCTCACATAAAACTAAGAATCAATCAGATGAGCTTTATTGTTGTAGAATTGAACAGATAAATTTTTTAAAAAATATTACCAAGGAGCAAAATTCCATCGACAAAAATAGGAACAACATAGCAAAATCTAGACAAAATTGAACAAATGAAGTGTATTGGGAGAAAATTTAATTGTGATAACATCATATTTATTTTTTTAATTTCAAAAGAAAAATTTATAATCAAAAGGAAAATTAAATATTTATACATTAAATATTGTATTATTAATATTTTTCAAAAAAAAATATATAGTAAAATATTAATTGATTTGGTTGGAATCGTTAGATTTTTTTTATAGATTTAAATTTAAATTTTAAAAAAATCCAATAATTATATATTTTAACACATAATACTTCTATTATAAATTTTAAATTCAAATCTCATTAAAATAGGTAGGTAGGTTTTGTTTAATTTTTTTAATTTTAAAATCAAATCCGGTTAAAATGGGAGGAAGATTCTCCATGAATTGGGGAGATGAAGCATATTTGATCCCAAAATATTGAATTATTTGTATGAAAATATAATTATAAATTATAGGTAATTTAGAAAATTTTATCTCCAAGAAAATCCTTTTAGACATCAATGTTAAATCTAAAATTGTTCAGCCATTCACTAGAAAAAATTTTCAAACTTTTACCCTCCAGCCAAACACCCTCAAAAAATTAGGCCCAATGCCTATAAAGCTAAAATCAATATGATCGAATTCAAATACAACCGAATTCAAACTCGTCAAAATTTGGTGAAAAAAGGACTCGCACTGAAAGAGTTGAGGAAGGAAGAAGTTCCAAGAAAGATTGAAATAACTTAAATTTTTTTAGATTAGAAGAGTAAAGAAGCTTAAGAAGATTTCAAGATCCAATATTCAAAATTAACTTTAATTCTCGTAAATAGTTGAAAACGGTTAAAGAGTTGGAAGACTTGGAGACCTAAAGAAGTTATAAGTTGTAGATGTTTAGAGAGCTATAAGTTGAAGATTTCGAATATTGAAGCATCTAAAAAATAAGGTAAGTTATGTATTGTAAAGAAAATTTTCATAGCACTTCAAAAAGCTATAAGCTTAATACCATTTACTAGCAAAAAGCCAAAAACTTTCCACAAATTCAAAGTTTATAACAATCAATCTCAAGAACAAGTGTTCTAACTCGGTCCAATATACATACAAGACAGATTCAAAAGTCGTTCATGAAAGATTATACTACATTAATACAAGAAAGCAATAAAAATCTAAATTTCGTTCCACTCCGGCTAGTTAAGAAGATTTATTGGTTCCAATTCCGGTTAAAAATAAATAAATAAATAACCTCAAGATTTCTTTAAGATGTGTTTGCTTTTGGTAGAAAATGGTGGAGTAGAGTGAAGTGAAATGAAATGGTTAATAGTAGTTTCGAGCAGTTAACTACTCGTTTGGGTATTGGAGTTAATAGTAATAGAGTAATTAACTACTTATTCGAGGATTGAGGTTAATAGTAGAAATGTCCATTTTCCCGCGGAGAATTCCCGTTAGGCGGGGAACTGGGTCAAGGACAGGTGAAAATTCTCCGTGGGCTAATTGGGGCTGGAGACAGGGAATCGATCCCTGCCCCGTTTACTTATTTTTTTAATATTTTTTTCTATACTTTACCTTTTAATTTTCAAGTAAAAATATATTTGTTGATGAAATTATCTATTCATATGAATATTTTTCTTTAATAATTAACATTATAGTTGAAATTTATAAATATTTTCTAAAAAAATCTAATTATTTAAAAGTATTGTCCAAAAAATATTTAAAAAATGTAAAAAAAAAAAAAAAAAAAAAATCCCCGCGGGGAATTTGACCCCGCCAGTGCCCCGCCGAGGAATCCCCGCCCTGATCCCCGAGAAAAAAAAACGGAGATTTTTCTGGGGACGAGGATTAAATTAGGTGGCGGGGACGGGGAAGCCATTCCCCGACCCCGCCGCGCCCTGTGGACATCTCTAGTTAATAGTAGTTGATATAATTTTTTTCTTTTTATTTTTTAATATGTAGTTAGAGTAAATAACAATTATTATATGTCTATAATTAAAAGTTTATATATTTTAATTATCCATTTCAATTGTTGTTAATTGATCTTAAAAAATATTTTTATATTTTTAATTTAGAAGAACTCGAATTCATGACATTTTAGTTTATTGACACACATGTACACCTCTAAGATATAATTAAAAACTATCACATTGAATTATCTATCAACTTTTAGTTTTATATTTTGTTACTAACATATTAGTAATATGAATTAAGCAAACAATAATAAATTTTAAAAATTTAGACTAAATTTTTCATTAAATAGACCGTTAAAAGTGTGAATTATTAATTCGAATATTTACGTGAAACTTGTAAAAATAAATCTTCTAGAAAATAAAGAAATAGCGAGCAGTAGATTATGGTGGTCTTATAATGCAAAAGTAAGCAAAATATATTACTAATTAAAATATTTGTCAAAAAAATCCTTTAACTTCAAAATATTTTTTCCTTTCTTTCCTTTGCCTAAATTTATTAAATTTTGTTTCTTGATTTATTTTATTTTTAAATATTAACAGCTCATAAAAATAAAATAACTAAAATATCATTTTAGTTTATGTAATTTTATTTTATTTTTAGTCTTTATTTTTAAATATCAAATTCTATTCTTTATAACTATAATAAAGCTAAAATTTAGTATTTGTTATTAATTTATTGCTATATTTCATTAGCAAATTTGTTCTTATAAATTTTTCATAATTTTTTAAATATCTTTACGTAAAACTTTATTAAAAAAATGAGCAATTATTATTAATTCATAAATTTTTATAAAATAATTTATTTCAAGATCGAATTCTAAGACTTAAAGTTAAATTGTATTACAACCAATCAACCAAACTAACCCATTACTAACATTTTCGGTAGAGAAAATTATTTTTAAAAAGAAATATTTGAATTTTGATGTCAGCCGAAATTGAAAGATAAATTTGATGAGATTTAATAAAATGATTTTTCTTAAAAAAAAAAAAAAGATTTAATAAAGAATTTGATGAGTGGTTAGAAAATGATTGTTTATTTAAAAAAAAAAACAAACTAGTGGTTCTGAAGAGAGGTTATTAACTGCTCTTCACCTCATCTACAAAAAAAAACATAGCCTAAGAATATGCATCGGGAGTTCTCTTCTACCCCATGTAACAAGTAATTCATGATTTCAAGCAAAAGATTACCATAATTACAATCTTAGAATCTTAAAAGCACAGACACATTATTTATTATTATTTTTTTAAATATAACAGATCAAATCATTTTTACTAATTATGAAAAATAATTAAAATAAAATAAAAAAATAAATGAAAATTTAACTATCATTTGAATGTTACTCAACTATATGAATTCATTTTGCTTCTCAAAAAGAAAAATAAATAAATAAAACTATATGAATTCATTTAATTACAATAAAAAAACTTATCTTACAGTTCTTTAAATGACTACTAAAAGCCTACAAAAACATAATTTATAAACAGCTAAATTATAGAAAATACTCCTAAACTATGGGATTGTGTAAAAAATGTTTTCAAACTTTGAAAATTTTCAAAAACGACTCCAAACTTTAACATAAGTTTCAAAAGTACTCTTGCAGTTAAATTTAGATGGTAACCGTTAAAGTTTGGTTTCAAAATTATCCATTTGAAAAAGTTTAAAAAATGCTGTTGAACTTTAAAAAAGAATTAAAAAATAACCTCGACTTAAAAAAACATTAAAATATTACACTTTTATTTGAATAGTATTTTTTATCTTTTAAAAACTTTAAAAAATATTCTTACTAAAAAAAAGGTTATTTTTTTTCTTTATTCATATGCACTTTCTTCATAAAAACTAATGAAAATAAATATATTATTAACTTTTGAATAATAATGTCCAGCCAACAAGAGCAGTTGCTCAGTGGCACTAGTATATGCCCATTGTCCAAAAGTCTTGAGTTCGAGTCCCTCCACTTACTTTACTTTTAAAGTAACTAAAGGTCATCTCCACAGAGAATAGTGAAGAATGTGTGATGTGCAAGCATACACAGTCTTTGTTGTAGCAAGTTTTAAAGTAAGTAAAGGTCATCTCCACAGGGAACCCGACCCCGCCGGTGCCCCGCCGGGGAATCCCCGCCCCGATCCCCGAAAAAAAAAAAGGGGATTTTCCCGGGGACGGGGATTAAATTAGGGGGCGGGGACGGGGAACCCATTCCCCGGCCCCGCCCCGTGGACATCTCTACTACAGAGAACTTCAAGAGGCAACATAAGATGTTGAAACAGCATGGATACCTCAGAGAAATGGATTTGCTTTTGTTCCCCAGCCTTATCTGTAGCAACTGTAATGATATAAGAGCAATCAGGGATTCGTAATTGTGCGATCCATATTGTAAAAATATGAAATCAAACAAATATAACGAGCAACCCGGCACAAGATACTTCCCCACCCCTTTTGGGCCTCATAAAAAGTAGGACATCCCACCAATGCACAAGCATATTGTGTCTAAAGTTGAAAGAAATCATCAGACCTTTTCCAACTGCCTCAAAGCGAATGTGTCCCGGCTTAACTACCACAGGAACAGTGTCTTCATCCATATCAACATCGTCATTCTGATTAGGTCCTTGATCAATACTTGTTTCAAATAACTGCTGCTGTTGCTGCAGAAATATAGATATTAGGCGACCACACCTCAAAATAATCATGAGCATATTTGCCAATGCTTATTCTAATTCTACACGAGCATATTTGCCAGTTCACATATATGTATGATAGGGCAATGTTTTAAAAGGCTAAAAGCGGCCTCAAGACTTTTCCTCTTGAAGAGGCAAGGCGTAAGCCTTGTGGCAGTATGAGGCGCAAACCTCAAATTCAATTAAAAACATTATAAAAATTCTAAAGTTGTGTAAACATGTATGGTAAAATATAATACTTATGTAAAAATACATATAACATCACACCAACAATTGTCAGTTAAACAATTTCTAAAATAATGTTTTAATTAAAAACATTATGAATTTTTTAAAGTTGTGTAAACATGTACGGTAAAAATTAATACTTACGTAAAAATACATAAAACATCACACCAACAATTGTCAGCTAAACAAAATTTCTAAAATAATGCCTTTAACATCACGCTATCACTGTAGGTTTGAGTTTTTTGGAACAAAAAACAATTTCGTTGTTGAATGAAACATAAGTGAAATCCACCTATGGGTGAGTATACAAAGAACTCCAAAAAGAAACGCAATAGGAAAATTAGCCAACAAATGATGATTCGGAAACAATTATGTGCATTTCTAACAAAAGAATCCATAAAAGAAAATTTGTGATCTAAATGGATGTGTTAGAGTTAAATGTATATTTGTATTTAGTATAGTTTATTGCTTTATTAAATCTAGGCCCATTAGACCCATTAGGCCCATTGTAACACTTATATAATGGCATTGCCACTCAATGAATAATAGAACGA
>JBBMKA010057205.1:0-18134 GCA_037833695.1 Sechiopsis laciniata
TGTGCAGGCTCAAATAATGTGATTAGTTTTAGAGTAAAAACTTGGCAATTCACATTAAAAATCAATCTAACCAAGATGGGTAAAAGATTGAGACTTGGATGAATAAGATTAGCCTAGTTCATCTGAGTGGGAGGGAACCATATTAAAAAATAGATAGTGGGAGAAGGATCGGTGTCAACTGATCCTACGATCTCCAAAAAAAACTTGCATCGTGAGATCCTAGTGAGGCTACGTGACGGCAGTCTGATTCGACCCCCCTCGGTATGTGTTCACTAGAGTCAATATTAGGGCAAGTTTCTCGAAGAGGATAGGACTGTGATCTTGATCAGTACTTGACTTATCATTTGACGACACTTATTGCGAAAGATTAACATGTTCGAATTGATGGGCTACACTATCAAGGGATTGGTTAAGGAGTTAGGCAAGTCCTAGATCAAAAAATGGTAGCTAGAACCATAGGGATAAGAGTTATCCCGGTATTGAGTTTCTGGTTGAGAAGAATCTCACACTAGGAAGGAGTACATGACTTATCATTCGACGACACTTACTCAAAACCTTTGTAATTGAACCATGGCATTAACATTAAACAATTGTAGGGTTTCCTGTTGATTTTAACTTGGAAAGTTTTAAAATCATTTTTATGCCAAAACTTATGAATGATGTTTTTAAATGACAATCAAACTGAAATGTTCTTTTCCTTATTTACAGCACAATGTCTAAATCACTTATCTCTATAATGTCAACTGATAAATTAATCGGAGAAAACTATACTACATGGAAAAACGATATCAACAGTATTTTTGTTGTTGATGACAAGAAGTTTGTTCTCACGGAGGAATGTCCTCCGTCAGCGGCACGAAATGTTCGTGAGGCACATGATGGTTGGTAGAATGCTAACGAAAAGGCATTCTAGCCAAGAAATTGGAGAACATGGTAACTGCTTTAAAGATGATGAAAGCCCTTCATGAGATGTTTGGGCAACCATCGTCTCAGGTAAAACATGATGCTCTCCGGGCCATTCATGGTGCTAAGATGAAGTCAGGAATGTTAGTAATGAAGCATGTGCTCTAGATGATGACATACGTCAACACGGCTGAAATGAATGGGGCCATTATAGACGAAGCTAGTGAGATGAGCTTTATTCTTGAGACGCTACCGTGTAGCTTCTTACAATTTAAAAGCAATGTTGTTATGAACAAGATTGGTTTTAACCCTACCACTCTTCTTAATGAGCTTCAAATCTTCGAGTCCATGATGACAGTCAAAGGCAAAGAAGGGGAGGCAAATGTTGTCACCTAGAATCAGAGTCCTAGAACCATGGGTTTAAGGATCAAGCCTAAAGGTCGGACCTTCAAGGCAAAGTTCTCAAAGAGGAAGAAGACTGGTGGGAGCAAGAATAAGCGCAATGCTCCAAAGAAAGTCAAGGCTGAGAAGGATGAAAATTGTTTCCATTGTCAAAAGCTTGGTCATTGGAAAAGGAATTGTCCCGAGTACATTGGAATGAAGAAAGACAAAGAAGGTAAATCTCATTTACTAGTTCTAGAGTCTTGTTATGTGGAAGAATCATCAAATGGTTGGATATTAGATTCGAGCGCCACTAATCACGTTTGTTCTTCATTTAAGGGAAGTGACTCTTGGGAGCAGTTAGAACCTGAGCAGATAACCTTGAAGGTAGGGACCGGTGAATTTGTTTTGGCAACCGCTGTTGGAAGTGTCAAGTTATTTTTCAGCAATTCTTTTTTATTGTTAGAGAATGTGTTGTTGGTTTCTCGAATAAAGAGGAACCTGGTTTCAATTTCTTGCCTTGTAGAACAATTTCATTCAATAAATTGTAATGGAAATTTAGTTTCTATTTCAAAGAATGGCTTGGAGCTTTGTTCGGCAATTAACGAAAATAACTTGTATATGCTCAAACCTAGGTTTGTAAGACACTTCTAAATACTAAATTATTTAAAACAGCAAATAGTAGAACAAACAAACAACAAAGAATTTTTCCTGAATCGAATGCATATATTTGGCATGTAAGGTTATGTCACATTAATTTCAATAGGATTGAAAGGTTAGTAAAAAGTTGTTCTTTAACTGAGTTAGTGATTGACACTTTACCCATATGTGAATCTTACATAAAAGGCATGATGACCAAAAGACTCTTTACAACAAAGAGAGCTAGAGCCAACCAACCCTTAGAACTTATACATTCAGACCTATGCGGTCCGATGAATGTTAAAGGTCGGGGAGGGTATGAGTACTTTGTATCCTTTACGAATAACTACTCTAGATATGGGCATATTTATCTAATACAGCACAAATGGGAGACTCTTGAAAAATTTAAAGAGTTTAATGCTGAGGTTGATAACCTATTAGATAAAAGGATTAAGACATTACGATCAGATCGTGGTGGAGAGTATATGGACCTGGAATTTCAGAACTACTAGGTAGAAAATGGAATGACGTCCCAACTCTCAGCGCCTGGAACACCTCAGCAGAATGGTGTTTTAGAGAGGAGAAATAGAACCTTTTTAGAAATGGTTCGGTCGATGATGAGCTTTGCTCAACTGCCGATATCTTTTTGGATACCCATTAGAGACCTCATTATATATTTCTAATATGATACCCACAAAGAGTGTCTTGGAGACACCATATGAGTTGTGGAGGGGACGCAAAGGTAGTTTATGTCACTTCAAGATTTGCAGATGTTCAGCCTATGTATTGACTACAAATCCAAAGAAATTAAAACCATGTTCAAAGCTATGCCTATTTGTAGGCTACCTCAAAGAAACTAAATGAGTTGATTTTTATAACCCAGATGAAAATAAGGTGTTTGTATTGACAAATGCAACATTTTAGAAGAGGGTCTTTGAAAGATTATTCTTTGAAGGTTTAGAGACCATAAACCTCGATCGGTAGTAGTGTTGAAAGATTTAACTTCCAATGATGCTACAAATCCTACAACAAGTGTTGTTGCAGGAGGGTCAACAAGGGTTGTTGACAGCTTACCAGCATTGGATGCTAGAAACTCATCAGCTAGGATAGTTGATGAATCCTTGGGATTTGACATAGAAATCCCACTCAGTCAATAAAGAAGTCTACCTCTACGTAGTGAGAGGATTATAAATAATCCGATTCCCTATATAGGTGTCTTAGAGACACACAACGTTATTTAGGATAATGTTGAAGATCCTTAGTCTTTTAGAAAGGCAATGAAGGATATTGACTGGGAATAATGGATAAAAGCCATGAACCTCGAAATGGAGTCGATGTACTTAAAATTAGTCTGGTCACTCGTAGATGCACCAAAGAATGTAAGGCCTATTGGGTGCAAGTGGATCTAAAGAGAAAAAATAGTGTAGATGGGAAGGTGCAAACCTTCAAAGCTAGACTTGTAGCAAAAGAGCTTCACTCAAAGAGAATGAGTGGATTATGAAGAAACCTTCTCCCCTGTTGCTATGTTAAAGTCTATAAGGATCCTTTTATCCATTGCCTCATATTATGACTATGAAATATGGCAAACGGATATCAAAACTGCATTCTTAAATGACAATCATGAAAAGGATTTCTACACGAACCAACCAGAGGGGTTTGAGTCCAAAGGACAAGAGCAAAAAGTTTGCAAACTTGTTAAATTCATTTATGGATTGAAACTGGCATCCATTTCTTGGAATAAGAGATTTTATGATGTAATAAAATCATATGGTTTTGAGCAGAACATTGATGAGCATTGTGTTTACAAGAAATTCAATGATAATAAAGTAACATTCATATTATTATATGTAGATGACATCTTACTCATTGGAAATGATGTAAGAGTATTGACTGATATCAAGCAGTGGCAAGCTAACCAATTACAGATGAAGAATTTGGGTGACGTTTCGTATGTCCTTGGGATCTAGATAATAAGGGATTGGTGTAAGAGAACGCTAACCTTGTCTCAGGTGTCGTATATTGACAAGATGTTTTTCAGGTACATGATGAGGGATTTCAAGAAAGGTCATTGTCCAAGGATAATAGTCCGAGACACCTCAAGAAGTTGAGGAAATGAGACAGATACCCTACGCTTCGGTAGTAGAGAGCTTGATGTACGCTATGTTGTGTACAAGACCTGACATTTGCTATTCGATAGGCATTGTTAGCAGATATCAGTCAAATCGAGGAATGGATCACTAGATTGCGGTTAAGAATATTCTCAAGTATCTTAGATGAACGAGAAATTATATGCTTGTGTATGGTCCTAAGGATTTAATCCATACTGGGTACATAAACTCTGATTTTCAAACTAACTCTAGGAAGTCCACATCAGGTTCAGTGTTCACCCTCAACGGCGCAGCTGTAGTTTGGAGTAGCTTCAAGCAAGAATGCATCGCAGACTCCACTATGGAAGCTGAGTACTTAGCTGCTTGTGAAGCAGCAAAAGAGGCAGTATGGTTGAAAAACTTCCTAGCAAATTTAGAAGTGGTTCCGGGTATGGATAAGCCGATCAGTTTATATTGTGATAATAGCGGGGCTATGGCTAACTTTAAGGAACCTAGAAGCCATAAACGAGGGAAGCATATAGAGATAAAATACCACCTCATCAGAGAGATAGTTCATATGGGCGAAGTTGTTTTCACCAAGATTAACACGGTTGACAATGTTGCTGATCCTTTTACAAAGGCTCTCCCAGCTAAAGTGTTCGAGGGTTGCCTAAAGAGTTTGGGTCTACGAGAGACGTCTCCTACGGTCTAGAGCAACTGTGAGCTTGATGTTTGGCTTTACATGTAACAAGTCTTACTAGGACTTTAGTGCAAATGGGAGATTCTTAGGGATTGTGCCCTAAGGGCCTAATAGTTTGTAATTAAAGAACAAACATTTAATGTTAGACATTTAATGTTAAATTTCAGTTATTAATAAAGATTAATATTTTATTAATTGCGCATTTAATATCCAAACGTCTTTTAGCTTTATCGCATTGATTGGATTAATAGCGATAAACCCATGGTTATTTCGATGTACACTTGGACAAGTATGTGGGACATACAAGTTGATCTAGTTCCAAGTTAATAACCTAAAACGTCTAAAGTATATGAACTAAGGCTGGATGTCTAAGTCTTGGTGACACTGTTGGTACGGCCCGTGATAGTTCTCAAATATAGCATTATTTAGGCTAATAACTTAATATATTCTAAAGGTATTTATGCATTATAGCATTAAGATATGATCTATGAGCTTAAATGTAAAAGGGTAGGGAAAGTAGCACATTTTAGAGTAAAATGTGAATGTTGAATGCTTTTTGTACTTAAATACCAAAGATTCCATGTTGCACTAATTTATTGCTATATCTACAGGAATTGAGAACATGGTTAGCATCGCATTCAAAGGAGAAGTGAAAGGTCAAAATGTGCATCAGGACGCTTTGGAGGTTGTAGACCGCAGGATCTTCCAAACAATATTCGCAAAGGACAAATATCCATTGCGAAAAAGAATTAATGCGAAACGATGCAAAAATCAGAGCAATATAGATCTGGAAATATTAATGTGAAAACTGCTGATCAGAAGTAAAAGCCTCAATAAGGAAAGAATCGGATGCCGAGCTAATGCCAAGTATTAGATTGTAGATAGACAAACTACAATAATCATGGGATACATGCTTTAATCAGCAAAGATGTGATTGACAAAATCTAAGGAAATCTGTCGCGAGAATCAGGAGATAAGCTGCCAAAGATAAAATGCAATAAAAGGTAATAAAAGATATTTTCAAATCCAATCCTTGTCTTCTAAGTCAATTCCTTAGTCTCCAAGAGAAAGTGTGCATGTTTTCAGAGTTCTTCTCCCACACTTGAGAGTAGGATTTCAAAGCGAAGTTCATGCTCCTATTGACACGGAGTCTTGTTCTTGAAGACGCCGCCACCATTTATCGCTTCCCAGTTGATCTTTTCTTTGTTTATTTTATGCTTTCTTTATTTTTAGCACCATTGTTTCCCTTTCGAACAGTTTTTGCATTTGAATTAATTCAGTTTTCTTTTGCAATGACTTTCACTTAATTCTTATTTATTCTTTTCCTTACTTTCATGTCTAGCTAAGCATCTTAGGCAAAGGTTAAGGGTATGGATTGTAGAAAGTATGTACTAGGGTAAAGGGAGTTGTTAATTAAAGCATGTTGAATTAGGGTCTTAATTTAAATAGTAAATGTCGACCGATCATCCACAGGCACTAATAGGTTGTAAATCGGAAGAGGAAATAACCTAAGGCTAGTTTGCATGTTAAGTAGGTTATTATTAAGTCTTTCGTACTTTAAATGAGAGTTTAGAGATAAACGCTTAACTATTGCATACGCTGCGCCGGTTGATAATTACATTGAGTCGCAACGGAAGTTAGGCTTAATGAGAACGAAAATGGAAGCGGAATTTTGTTAGGCGAAGTATGGCAATTACTACTTACCGCATTTTATCCTAGGAATTGCTAGAGGCATCCCATAACCTTAACCCGAGCCTTACTTAGTTAATTTTACATTTTAGTTTTATTTACGCATTTAGATACAAAACAAAACCAAAATCCCAACGCCATTTTTTTTTTACTTTCTTGCACGACTCTTAGATTAATTTACTGATTATAGACATAAATCCCTGCGGAGAACGATAAAATATAAATACTTATCACTTGCTGCACTTTCGACCGCGTATACTTGCGTGAATGCAATTCCAAAGTGTGAGGCTTTAGCAATAAAGTCTTATACTTAGAATTTATCATTAGTTTATTTATACCGTACTGAATAATCGCATCAGCCCTCTTTGCAAAGGTTGTAAACAACCTGATGATGGTTGTTCATGTGGAGACATGTGAGTAGGGGTGCCTATGCAAAAAGAAGTTTTTGTATAAGACGAGACTAGAAGTTTGATGATCGATCTAGTAATTCCATTATAGAATCGTATCAACTACTTCACTAAGGATGATCGTATGCCAATGTGATCTTAATCCGAAGTGGGTTGTGAACTCCTGCTTTATGAAAGCGTCATTTGATGTACATGGATGTGACCAGCCAAACAACGCTGAGTCAATAAGCCTCCCACATTGGGGATTACTATAGTTAGTGGCTGGAAACGCAACATCATAAGAAGGAATTCAAGTCTTCTTGAAATTTGAGGAAGATGGAGACTTGTTCCCTTAAGAACTGATAGCAGGGCTTGGACAAAGGGATCCACTCTCTCATTGGCTCGAGAGGACATTGATTTATAGTTGGACTATAAACACTTGTTCATAAGAGGAATCTGTGGTGCTTAAGGAGAAAGATGTAATCACAGGGGTAGAACGAATTTCTAGTCACAGTTGTGAATTATGAATAAGCTCGTGAAGGATCATATGACAGATGGTCGATTATATCCGTGGACGTTAACTTGTCCTATAGTGCGAAAGAGTTCAGAATAGACCTTTAGTAGAATAAGCCTGATGTTAACGAATAGGGATTGAATCCCAGGTTTTTGTAGCTTTCAACCTATAGGTCCATCGGTCCCCGGGATAGCTCATACTTGTTGGTACACTGTGTTATTAGAGAGTGAATTCGAAGAGTTCAAATTCACATATTAATTATGCGAGACATAATTAATAGGAGCATAAAGTTTAAAATATAAAACTTGAAAATTAATATATTGGATATATTAATTTAATATTTATTGAATAAATATCAATAAGGAGAAATTAATTTATGAACTTTTTTTATAAGTAAACCAAATATTAATAATATTTGCAAATGTAGATTCTTAGGAAAATATTAGCAAAATTGATTTTCATTAATGATGTTTTTAAATAAGGTAATTATCCATTTACCACAATACCCTCTTCATTTGTATTTTAATATTTCAAATTAATAGCCAAATAGGAAAAAACCTCAACTTCCATACCCACTCAACCCCTAAATTGGTGCCACGATAATTATCAATTTTTGCCAAAAACAGAACCACCCTCACCCTTTCCTCTGCCCATTTCTAAGCTTTCATCATTTCATCTTCTTCTCAATTTCTCTAAGAAAAAATAATTTGTCCACTTCCACCGCCAAGCTCGATGCCGTTTCATCTACCTTAGAGTAGTGACGATCGGAATCATAAAATAAATACGTTAAACGCACACATAGAGGTCATACATACGGTATGAGTATAGTTTATTTTGTTAATTAGAAGTTTTATCTGGTTTTAGGGTTTTTTAATACAATCTATTTCCTGTTGGGGAGTTTATGGGTTTTATAATAATCGACCAAGGATTAGAAAGTATTGTTACTTTGGTGTAAAACCAAATGCATGTACGGTAATGTTAATGTCGGATAGGGTTTTTTGAATTCGTTTGGCTTTTATTGAAACTATTTACTATTTGGATAGGGCTGTTTTGAATTCGTTTGGCTTTGATTGAAACTATTTCGTGTTGAGGAGTCTATGGTGACGCACGATATGTTTATACTGTATTGTAAGATGTAGTCTACATCGTAAGAGCAAGAAATAAAAGTTGCCTAAAGATAAATCAGCTCCGAAACAAACGACTATTAAGGTATGTTATCAAAAGTCCACCCTATACTGTAGATTTGAATTTGTAAATGGATACTTTTACGGAAATTTTATTATTGTACTGTTTTGTTTTAACGAATTACAGAAGAAGCGAACAGAAAAAGCTATGAGGAGATGGCTAATATTGAGAAGAAAATTCGAACGAATGAAAAGAAAGGAAGGGACAAGCGAGAATTTTGGTTCGTTGGCAGATCTACCATGTAATGAAGGTGGAGTTTGCAATGCCTAGGTGGAGTTTGTAATGCCTCCAGTCCAAATCTGTATATTGATATAGTAAATACAGTACATTCTTGTTCAAACCGTACTTTATTATTCTGTCCGATATATTGGTTGTAATACACTATGCATATATGCATTTTTTTGTGCAATTTAAAGGGTATGGACTACTTTTCGATAGTCAACATGCAAAAAGGGTTGCTAGGAAAAAGAAGTTTATCAAAGATCATGAGATCTCCTTTCACGTCTAAGTTCTGGTCGATAGAAGATAAGAAGACAAAGAATGCAGTGGAAAAAGAAAATTTGAAATTTCTCGAGCCTCCGAATTTCTAAATATCATCCCTGCTTTAGAGTGTTTTTAGTTTGATCTATGTTGATGTGTGATGCTTTTTTGA
The DNA here is from genome assembly GCA_037833695.1 of Sechiopsis laciniata. NCBI lineage: Eukaryota > Viridiplantae > Streptophyta > Magnoliopsida > Cucurbitales > Cucurbitaceae > Sechiopsis > Sechiopsis laciniata. Next base: position 9,137 of record JBBMKA010057205.1, read on the forward strand.
ATTATGAAAGACATTTAGTGTTTTGCAATACAAATCTTAATACTTTTTTGCAGACTATTAATATTGATGTTACAACACCTCACACGATATTGTATTGGTTTAATCGTATATATGACTATACAGTATAAAATTTTTTACCTTTAGTGTTATACTCTTGTAGTTTTTTTATGGTGATTGTTTTTTTTTTTTAATTTCAATGACACATTTCTAGTATAGTAATCTGAGTTTATTATGATTTGAAACAAATGAAAGTTGGTGATGGTGCGGATATACAAATAATGGTACATTTGATGGTGAACTTGAACATGGCTGTAATGAGTTGTAGGTGTAAATAAAATAAGTGTTTGATACCATAGCATGAAAATATGGTACGATAAACGATCAAATTGTTGCTTCAAAAATATTATTCTAGGTAAATACCGACAAATCGGTAGTTTATTTTAGTGCGAAACAATACTAAATAATAAAAGTTGTTGATTTATGGAATGATAACTAAAAGATTGTTCTTCATAATGAAAAATATAAATTCTAATGAGGAAATGATCTTTGCGTGAAGGGGTTCCTACATGTTTTCCTATTGTAGCCAAGTTGTCCACACCGTCCGCATTTCAACTGTTGATTAAATTCTAAAACAAATCTCATACGTTGTTTCTTTGGTCTTCTTACAAGACATTTGGTTGTAGGAGGAAGTAGTTTTTTCTTATCCTGAATTTGTTGTTGTGGTACATCTCAATGATCGTGTGGTCCTAATAGGTAAACCAAACCTGCATAAGTATATACTCTGTAACATTTCATAGTTTCATTCCACAGACCACTATGTGCAAGGCAGATAAGGATGTTGGTTCAACCTGTTAAGAAAATGAATACAATATGAACACAACAGACAACCCCAGACAGTATAAATACAACATGCAACCTGGACCGTAGCGTTGAATAAATATAGTTTGTAAGTTAAATAATACTATATTATGAAGTGCATTTCATGTTACAACAAACTACAGTATGTACTTATATGCATAACATATACCGTACACATTATACATTAGTATTGAAAAATGATGTGAAAGCTATAATTATGCATACAGTATATACTATTGATCTACAGAATGGAAAACTAGAACATTGAAAGCATGATGAATGGTATTACTAGTTCAATATTGAGTTGTTCCTATTGATCAAATATTGTATTGTTAGGTAGCTTTACAAGAGAACAAACACGTACCAATTTGTACCATCTAAGACATCGTCCAACCTGAAACAATGTAAAAACCAAAGATTGATGAAACAAGTTGAAACTAGCCGGAAAGTGAATAGAACAGACGGTATGTTATACTAATATTAAACTGTATGGTAAAAACATGGTATAATAACACAATATATATAGTACAGTATATGGTCTACTGTTCATTTAGATTACAAGACTTGTGATGATGGAATGAGAACTACGGTATGTAATACGAATATAATATACAACAGTACGGTACTCATACTAAACTATATAGTGAAAACATGGTATACAAAAAAATATATATACATATAGTACGGTATATGGTATACGGTTCATTTATATTACAGGACTTATGATAATAGGAATAGAACTATAGGACTGAATAGGAATATAGTTTTCAACAGTACTATACTAATACTAAAATATATGGTGAAAACATGATATACTAAAACAATAAATATAGTATAGTTTATCGTATACGGTTCATTTAGATTACAGAACTTGTGATGATGGAAATAGAACTACAGTATGAATATAGTATTCAAGAGTACAGTCCATCGTATACGGTTCATTTAGATTATAGTATGCTCGTTCAAATAAATACATAAATGAAAAAGGACATACCAAACTGTACCATGTGCGTCATCTCCGTCATTGATGAAGTATAACTGTGAAATCTGAAATGGATGGAAAGTTAGAGAATGAGACGGAGATGGAAATGAGCAAAAGGAACAAATAGGGGCGTTGTTACTAGATTACGACTACGGAAATGGAAGGCCGAAAATGAAGATCTGATCGCCGAAAATGGAACCACAACAGCGCAAAACACAACTCCGATTAGAATCTTCTACTTCCGTCAATGGAAGGGAAAGTTTCTGGGTAGATTTTACGTAAAATAATGGTTAAAACAATGTAAGAGGATTTGGTGGAAATGGATCTAAAAAGTTTGTTAAGGAAAGCTATTTTAAGAAGGCAAGTGATAATTAATAGAGAATTAATTATGAGATACAAAATAATTGACTTAAACATTATTAAGGGCAAAATAGGATTATTAAAAAATAATATCGCATGATTTTTAAATAGAAAATCACATTTGCAATAAGGAAAGAAGGTTGAATAGATTGGTAAATATTTAGTGGAAAGTGAATATTCAATACAATTCCCCTTAATTTATTTGATAAATTAATTATAAATAATTATTGAATAATTATTTAATTAAGAGATCACAGTAAATTAATATGTTGGACATAATAATTTGTTTAATAATTATTAGATAATTATTAAATGAAGAATATTGATTAATATGTTGGACATATTAATTGGGTTAATAATTATTGAATAATTATTAAAATAAAGAATTAATATATTGGATATATTAATTAGATATTTATTTATTTATAATATATTAGATATATTTGGAATACAAATTTATTGGATAAATATCAATTAAAATAAATAAAACATAATGTGTTGTCCCACATCGGAAAGCTCTAATTTGGAGCATCCATCACTCCACTATAAATAGGAAGTCTTGGAGGTTTTCATTCTCATCCCACTAAGTTTTAGAGTAACCTTTCTCATAAGTTGAAAAACCTCTCTAAAAGCTAAAATCTCTTTTCTCCTCCATAGTCAGACTATTCTGACAAAGTTCCTAGCTCCCTTCCCTAAAGGCTTCCAACCAAGCACTCAATTGTAGCAAAAAAGCCATAGCCTGGAAGAGTGGAGGAGATCGTTCAAGTTTTTTTACAAGAAATAGTCAATCATACTCAACATAAAGACTCGCCATATTAGATCAGAGGCGACAGTCAATGTAAGTATTCTTTTTCAATAACATGTCAATCACCTAGAGTATTGCATTTAAATAAATCTGATTAATTAAATATAATTAATTGGATCAATTATTATGAAATTTTTATTATTCACATGCTTCCGCCGCGCTAAATGCATGCTCCTACCCCATATTCCCAACATTATACTGCTGAAATTTTAATCTTCAGTATGCGTCAATTAGCTACCCACATATGCTAACCTTCAATAAACTCGGATGAGGGAGCTGGAGGTAGGTCCAGTATGTTACGCTAGGTTCATTGTGAGAACTCTCACATGACTTAAGGAGTTATGGATAACCTTACTATCGCATTCGTCGCCTAGGTTTAGTATGAATTGCTGCTGCGGAAGCCGAGTTAGTCATAAATCATTAAGTGCAGAAAAAATTAATTAAGATATGGAAACGTGAAATCTAATTACCGTTATTGCATATTCAGCATCTTCTACATCCGCAATTTTGTCTATGCTCATTAGTTTATTGCATATTTAGAGTCGTAGAAAAACCCAAATCAACTATGAAATTCATGCTTTTATTTACTCAAACAACACTTAAACTAATAAAAGTAATTCTAGACATCAATCCCTGTGGAGAACGATAAATTATATTATTATCACTTGCTACATTCTGACCGCGTATACTTGTGTGTAGCGATTCCGAAACCACACTTAGCAATAAGTTAAGATTAGAATTCATTACGTAGTTATATTTGCATCGGAATCGTAGAACCATCAGTTGGCCAGGGTTAAGGGGTGTCCTAAAATTAATGCAAGCTAAACTGACTAACCCGAATTGATTATTAAATTTTAAAAAAAAACTGTTTTAATAACATAATTATATATGCGTATATTTATTTATTTAATTATTATTTTAGACTTTTTGCTTTTTTATTATTCTTTAAAATATTTGTAAGTCTTTAGAATGTATATATCATGATAAAAATATATAGCAAATTATGTCATCTATTTTTTTTTTATATATATTTTAATTGTCTATTTGTTTCATGGAAGTCATATGTATTTATTTTTATATTCTATAGTTGAGATTTTCTATATGAACCATGAATGTAGGACTAATGATGAATGAATTTTTTATTGAATATTTTTGTATATTTAATATTTATATCCATTTTATTGCATCGATATGATAATGGTTGGATATTGTAATCTGTTTATGTATAATGTATGACTAATTTGGCGAAAAATATTTATGTTTGCAATGTATTGATGAACCCGATGACCCAACCCAATCCAATCCGAAAAGGGTTGGGTTGGGTTGGGTTGAGTTGAAAAATTGATCGATCCAAATTTTTGTGTTGGCCCAAAAATCCCTCTCAACCCAGCCCATGTACACCCCTATCTCAAATTGTTGTCTCGTATAAATAAAACTTCTTTGTGAATAAAACAATATATTATTATTGATTAAAATGTTGAGATGCATATAACAAACTACAAGTCAAACAAAAACATATAATACATTCTCCAAAATGAACCATCACTAAACATGCTTGTCCATTCTTTTATGTCCGCAGTAATATCTCCATTAGGTAAACCATGAAGATATTTCACACAAATAAAAGAAAAAAGAAATATTACCTGACATGTAATTTGATGCATCAATATCAATAATCCAGCCACTTGAATTAAACATGTCACTAATATTTTATTGGAGAATGTTGACGACTGTCCAACATTAATTGTAGCCAGAATTTTTGCCCATTGATCATCTAAAAAAAATTGTGCACCTGCAATATTCACCTCTCCAATATCATGAGAACCATTGGACATGAACTGTTCATATTACTAATAAAGCCACATCCTCCACTATGACCCTCTATTATGACTACTTTATACCACTGCGGCCTGCCCTACTTCTACAACTTCCTCGAGAATCACTCAAGTACCATTCAAGCCAGCCAATCAGTTCAATACATGTTTCCTTGTTATAGCATGGCTTTCTATAATGGAAGCAGATTGGAGAATGAGTATCACTAACAATCTGAGATGACTATCCATTCGCTAAAAAACGAACAACATTTGATCGTTGTGTCTATTAGGTCTCTTACACTTACGCTATTCAAAATTCTCTTTAGAATAAGCAACGTTCAAGTAACATAACATATCCAACAAAAAAATAGTGCTAATAACTACTAAACCTTTTATAATCAAGACAAAGACAAAATCAATGCAGTATATCTGTATCATGCATTTTAACATACTTGGTAGCAGTAGAACAAGTACAAATAGAAAGTTTGCAATAACTACACAACTCATATTGAAGTCTATGTAATTCACCATAATATATACCAACAAACTAACTTTTTTGCTTACAATTAGAAATTTAAGATTTAAATTCTAGAATACAAGGACCATTATCCAGGAAGTATTGATCATGCAAATCATCTCATAAGGAATTAACGTGACCGAGAGAAGGCATAGTAGAATGAACAAACATATCTAATGTATTAAAAATCTAAGCAACAAGCATAAAATTTATTATACCCCATCGATCATTATCAATAGACTTTGAATCCAATATTTAAATGGTATTATTGATAAGGATGATTTATTCTTGACATGCAATTTATTACGAAGTGATAGATATCAATTCTCAAAGTTGTCACATTCGAATAGAATATGAATTTTCACAACTTAAGTACCTTCAGATGGATCAAGGTAATTGACAGTAAATGGTTTCTGCCGAGGTGTTCTAGTATCATCATCCATCGTAGCAACACCAATCGAATGTTAAAACAGAAACACGCTACTCACACCGTACTTCCCCACGAATACTTTGGACACATAGATGCTGACTTGTGGAACAACACCTAGTTACATGTATTCACTATAGGTTGAAAGAAATTTGTACCACAAGAAAACAAAGAAAACATTACAACCTTTTCACACAAAAGAAACTAGCACATACACGGATCTCCCAAGGGATAAAAGAGTCTGCATCCCACAAAAGAGACTTGATATGTGTTCAGGTTATGCTCTAAATCTCACTAGCTCATAAATTGAATACTTATCTCAATAATAAATTAAAAAAGATTTATTTATTTTAAATTTTTTCCCATTATCCAAATCTAATGCGTTATTCGATAACTAGAATAAAACACAAAGGTTAACAAATGACAACTTGAATAGTATTTAATGAAAATACAAGTGCGTCATGTTCAAGTTAATAACCTAAATACTTTTGCAATATATAGACATGGCTAAGTGCCTTGTTTTGATGATACTATTGATGCAACTCATTTTATATTTATTGCAAATGACTTAATCTAAGTTGTTCATGTTGAGACATGTGAATGAATGTATCATATGCAAGGAGTTTGCATAAGATAAGACCGGAAGTATTGATCTCTCTACATAATTTTGTTATAGATCGAGAATAATATCTCTCCGAAATGATCATATGTAGACTTGATCTAAATCCTTAGTGAGTTGCAAAGAGATGATCATAAGATAAGACAGGAAGTATTGATCTAAATCCTGTGAATGAATGTCATTTGATGTGCATGCATGAGAATAACAAACTATGCTGGTTGAATAAGCCTCGCAGGCTTATTCAACCAGCATAGTTTGTTATTCTCATGCAAGGAGATGAGAAAGTAATTTCACAAGATGAAATTCATTTATTTCTTCATCAGGAAAGTAGTTGACTAATTCTGAAGCTTAAATAAAGGGTACCCGTTTCTCATTGACCTAAGAGAATACATGATTATGGTTCGACTATAAAAGATATGATTACAAGAGTGATAACTCTCAAATAGAGCATAAATTTGGGTGATTAACTTAAGAATTCTTAGGATTTATAGGACAGTTAAGTAAGAGTAGAACTAAAATACAAACAAAAAAAGATAGAATTCATACACATCACATATAAGCATTAAGAAAGACAACATTGCATTTCCTGAGTAAAAGAGAGCAATAAACATACTAATTAATGGATTTTCTACAAGACAGACAACACGTTGCCACACTCAGAGACGAAGGCGACAAACGAGTTGCCACACTCAGAGACGAAAGTCACTACGAAACTCTAGAAAAATCAATAAACAAGGATCTAAGGGAAAAATGAGGATATTCCCGAGTGTTCTAAACTTTACTCCCAAGTAACCTAGCTATATATAAGGAGAGTCAGCAACCCTAGAACGTTGGCTTGCCCAAAAAGTTATTTCGCTCTAAAAAAATGAAGTTCGGGAGATGTTTGAGAGACCCGATGACAAGCAGATCTCAATTCTGAAGCAGCCACCGGCCTTACTATTTTTCATTTATCTGTTTAAATAACTTTAGAGTAGATTATAGCATAACAATTTCTTGCCATGAAATTTTTTATTTCTTCACTTGAGTATTGTTTCTTTAGTATTATGTTTCACTAAGTTTGAAGACATCTAGTTGGAAAATGTATGCAAGATGAATGTTAGGAATGCAGGTAAGTACATTTTGTAATAACCCCAATTTGTGGTGTTTAAAAGAGAAAATGAGTTTTTGGATTTAAGGGCAGTTTTATGGATATGTTTAAATGGAGGGGCATTTTAGTCATTTCAACCATTGATATTTAAGTGAACTTTTAAGATTTAGAAAACCCAAAATTACTGTTCATTCACCCCCTTCATTGAGTAGCCTTAGGTTAAAAAATTTGGATTCAATGCCCTGTGTTCGAAGTTTTACCGTCAACAAAAGCTTGCATCGCCGTGTATCGTCGTTTCTGGCAAGTTCTGAAGTCGCCGCTGCCTGGGCTTGCTCGTTGTCGTCGCTACAGGTTCTGATCGTGCGGCGCCGATTGTGGGTTTGAGCAGCGCCGTGGGTTGCAACTGTTGAGGCCGCGTGGAGAAGTTGTGTTCGTAGTCATCGTTGGGTTTTTCTTCTTCGCGTGTGGGTTGCTGGTTTGTGGGTGTTCATCGGAGGAGTGTACACCGCCGTGAGTTGCCAAGGAGCAGCGCTGGAGCTTGCTGTCTCTTATCCGCCGCCACCGCGAGGAGATTTTGTTGCCGCCGTCTCGATCAGCAGCCGCTGTGAAGCCCAATTGAGGGTAAGGTTGTCTCTCTTCTCCTTTAGGGTTTAAGTTGATTGAGCTTTAAATGAAGAAGAAGATAGGTGTTTAGTTGCTAGTGATTACTATTTAAGTTGGGATTAAGAGTGTTTGTTGCAAGGTTAATGTTAGTTAAGTTATGGATTAACCTTGTTTGGTTCCAGGTTTAATCCTATTTAAATGAAGAATAAGGGTTGTTTGTTGCTAGTGTAATGTCATTTAAAATGTGAATAAGTAGTGTTTTGGTTGCTGGTTTATGTTATATAAGTGATGGATTAAACTTGTTTGGCTGCTAGTTTAAAGATAGTTAAAGTGTGGTTGATGCTTGTTTGGTTAGTGGTTTAAAGCCATTCAAGTGGTGATTTAAGCTTGCTTGGCCAGTGTTTTAAAATCGTTTAAGTTATGGATTAGAGGCGTTGGTTTGCCGGTCTATGAACATTTAAAATGTGAATTAAGGTGTGTTTGGCTATGGGTTTAGTGGTTGTTGGATTAGAGTTTAATGAGTGTTTGGCCATGGGTTAAATGATGAGTTTTGACCCATTGACTTTTGTTGACTAGGTTTGACTCGAGCCTTTCTCTGTTCTTCGAGTCGAGTTTGTGAGGCTCGTGTAGCCGCCAGGACATGTTTTTCGAGGGCTTTGAGTAGTGTTTGGCCATTTGGAGCTTCTAAGAGATTCTTGAAGCGCCGTTAAAGAATTTCTCTAGGTAAGGGACCCTTTACCCCTCATCGAGGACCATTGGTTAATACATGTGCCGGTTTACATGCATTAGTTAATTTGTTTGGTTGTATCATGACCATGTGCATTATATACTGCATTTCATTGCATCGATAGCATATACATTTCATGCTTGTCTCTTGTATGACTAGTGATGCATGAATCATGTATGTCTGCCTGATATGGTCGAGT
>JBBMKA010057246.1:0-18132 GCA_037833695.1 Sechiopsis laciniata
ATAATTTCATCAACAAATATATTTTTATTTGAAAATTAAAGGGGTAAAGTATAGAAAAAAATATTAAAAAAAAAAAATTAAATGGGGCGGGGTTCGGGGAATAGGGGACGGGGAATACATTCCCCGGCCCCGGCCCCGATTAGCCCACGAGGAATTTTTTTCTCCCGTTCCCCGCCTAACCGGGGATTCCCCGCCCCGTTCGGGGTGGGTCCCCGCGGGGCCGAGGCCGGTCGGAGAAAATGGACATCCCTACTCACATCTTATTGTTTAAGGATGTCACCTTGAACCTTGGGGAGTGCGTCTCTACATCATAGTTCACCAGCCCCATAACTGAACCAGTACCCTCTATCCGATACATGTACCCTTGCCACGTCCTCTAGAGCATTCGCACGTGCTATAAATCATTGTCCCTATAGGACGACAAAGTTGAGCTAGTTCACCGTGCAACATCACCGCTCAACACGCACCATGAGCGAGTTCTCAATGGAATGAAAGAACAGGTCCCCTTTGAGATAATAATAAATCAAGAGTCTCCTATGAGACATAATCATGCAATAACAACCATCACGCACAATTCATAGGGCATATTGTTAGCGAGATTTATCCAACACACAAATTAAGAAATTTATAATTAAGGAGAATGCTGACGTGGATGATTCAAGATTTCACCGAAGCTAAATCCGTACTTCTATTTAAGCGAAAGTGTGTGTATGTGTGGTTTCCCAAAGAATGTGCAAGTATACACAATCTTTTTGTAGCAAGTTTTAATGTAAGTAAAAGTCATCTCCACAGGGGTTAGTGATTAATGTCATGTTTAAGTGAAGGTTAAAGAGTCAAGGTAACAGGGAGAAAATTGTTGTGATGGACCTAAACTAAGCGAATTGAAAGTAATGTGAATGAAACTAAGGTAAAATGAATCGGAAGGAGAATAAGACTTTTCGGAGGGTTTCGCTTAGGTGAAACAATGTTAAGCGAAGAAGCGAATTACTTCTGGCTTCTCCTTAGCTGTCTCGAGCCCTAGTTCGGTTCGGTTCTCTCTAAGTGTTCTTCAATTAGTAAGCAAAGCTTAGCAACCCTAATGTTATACATGCATGTTCGCTTTATTTCTATTCTCTCGAAGCGAAATAAAGGCATACACACAGTGGATCAAACAGAGTGTATTTCGAATTAATGCAGCATGCATAATAGTTTGACATCTCGCTAGAGCTTCGCTTAGGCGAACTTCTCCTACTTGCCTACTTCCTTCCAATGATGAACTTAGCTACTCATAACGATAAGTAAATTCAAAGCAAAGTAAAAACCAAAGTTCATCTTCATTAAACACCAAATAACAATGTTTGCACATAAAACTATGCTAAAGCAAAAATAAAGCAAATATAAGAAAATAAGAAACAAAGTTTAGAAGAAGCCTGGTCGGAATCACACGACAGCAACTCTGAACCTAGCTCCGGTTATGCTCTGCAACTCTGTCTAACTATGACTATGCTAAAGCTAAACTTCCAAGCAACTGAGAATACGAAAAATGGCTAAACTACAGCTGAACTACGAATCTAACGAAATACAAATAATTTTGATCAGAATTTAGCTCGACAGGAATTTCCCTAAAAATGGGTGATCGACCCAAAAACGGGTGATATCTTGCTCTGAAGGAGAAGACAACTATTTATACCCCAGCTCCAAGCGACAAGGCTCTGATGTTTTCTGCTCCACGATCCCTTGTCCCCTCTGGACCACATCTAACATTCTTTGCTCTAAGACTGCCAAAAGCTGCTCTACTCCAAGATTTTCATACATACGCTTTTGTCAGAATCAATTTTGCTTAGGCGAAATTATTTGCACTTCATTATATTTGCCTTCATTTGGCTGGCTTCGCTTGCTCGAACTCTCCATTGTGTGAATTTCGCTTCGCTCCATCAGGAATGCTGTAGACAAATTAGAAAATATCAATTATTTTTAACACTTATAAATTTGCACACATTCAAGCATGTTTCGCTATAGCTAACCTCTAAAATGCATCCTAAATAGAAAACTAAAGGATGTTTCTCTAAAGCATAATAATTGGTATGATGAGGCGAAATTCAATATTAATTTAATTAAATATTAGCAAACTCTTATGAAAATATATTCTTTTTATCTACTTTAACTCTCAATTCTTGAGAGTTATCACACCCCAAACTTACATTATTGCTCATCTCGAGTAATAGCTCAATTTCTAATGGTGGAAATTTTTTTTTTCCTATTTTTCCTTCGCTTGGCGAATCATTGTTTCTTACTTTGCTAAAGCTAATCAACACATCAATCTGAGAATCCAAATATATTTCTAAGTAAAAGTTCTTCTATAACTGGACAATGCTGGACGAAGCTTTAGATTCTTAGAAACTACATTTTATAATTCGTTTTAGCCATTCGTTCACGAAAACTCCTTTTGGTTTAGACCTTCAATTCTTTGGTTCTTCTAGCCTTCCCTAGTCAACTAGATTTAACTTTTCGCTTTAAGCTCTTTTGCTCCCTTTAACTTTGGTACTTCTCGTCTTTTTTCGAAGTGAATATTCTTCTTTTACAGTTCGTTGGGATTCCTCACTTATGGTTTCCTACTATCACTTGCTCAATTTTCATCGAATATTTGATACTAAGATAGATACACAATGTTAGAGCAATCGATAGCGGAGATATGGCCCCAGAACTTAGGCTACTAGCCCTTTGATTCAATTCGCTCTCGCGAGTATTTGAGAAAATTTTAAATTTTTCATGTTTTATCCAACCTAGGGTTTGACTTGCAAATCTCACATTTTACTTCATCGAAATAGAAACTATCCAATTAATTTTTCTACACTGAATCGCTCATGAAGCATGTTTATTTTGTGCGCTTTTCGCGAGTATATTTATATTTTCGCTTTGACAAACTCCACCTCCAAACTTGGACTTTTCATTGTCCCAATGAAAACACTCAGCGCCCCCAAACTTAAAGTTTGCTAAGAGTTTAAGGCTTGGGTTAGATTTAATTGAGTTCGCTCAAGCTAAATGATTCTGCGAAATTAAATTTCTAAACTTAATGAATTTTCGAAAATTAAGGCCTCTACTTCTTACAAAATTTTGCTTTGTCCAACTAAAAGATTCTGCGTCAGCATCGAAGAGTTATAATATTATTTTATAGAGAAATAAAATTGACTTGTATAGAAGGAAAGTTAATGAGATTTCACAAAGAGATAGATAACAAAAGTTCGCCGAAGCAAAAGAGCTTACAAGAGATGAAATTGAAAATAAGCAGAAAGCAGGCATGCAATCATACAAAGATTTGAATGGAGAGAAGTAAAGAAAACTTAGGATTTCTACTACTCTTTTAGAGGATCGTCGCTCGAGTCTTCTAGCGAAAGCGGAAGTTCTGGAAATGGAGGTAGCCGATAAGGACTTCTAGCAAGGTCGTTTAAGACTTACTGAAGAACCAACTCTCGTTGAAAGAAATAGCGATAAAAATTGAAGTTTTCATCCTTGATTTCTCTTTGAAGTTGGAATTGCTCTTCACTGTGCTGGATGAAGCCTTGGCCTTCTTGGATGTACAAGCTGCTCTCGCTAATGTCTTTGGGGCGAAGCCTAAGACTTTCTTCTTTGGCACAAAGGGGTCATTTAGCTTCCCCTTCACTCCTTGGAATCGACAAAGCTCAGAAATGAAGTGCGAGAATAGGAAGTAGCTTGCCTTTCGTCTTTTCCACATGTGAATTTTCCTCAAAATTATGTTCCCAATGTTGACAGAAAGTCCAATCATTATTGAGCAGATCAGCAACGCTCGCGGAACTGTCAAAGTTGACTCATGCGAGATTGGCATCAGCGAAGACTTTAGGAATGAGGCTCAAATATGCCCATCTTCGTTCAGATTCGCGGTGTGAAATCGACGAGATTGAGGCCCTTCGTCCCAAGGGGCTCCTTCAACTCCGATGACCTCATGGAAAAGTTTGAGATTGCTCTTAGTGTATCCGTCCAGCATTTCTTCGTATTCAGACTTCTCATTTTTCCAACCCAAAAAATTCATTCTAGCTCTCGGGAGCCCAACTGATAGCTTGACCGCGAACTGTGGCTTGGTATTTAGATCGCTCGATTAGGCTGTCGTAAAATTTGATTATCCAGTCTCTCCTCGCTTCGATTAGTTGCGTGCAGAGATGGCTCCAGCCTCGAGTTTCAATTTGTGTGACCACTATTTTTGGAAGGCCTTTAGGATCAGGATTGAATCCTTGCTCAGACAAGAATTTCTTCCCCTAGTACAAAATGATATTCTTGTTGATTATCTCGTGGCATTTCTCGGTTAAGCCAAACTCTTAAGTTTCGCTTATGATCTGCTTACCTTTTCTAGGATGCTTCATCGGCAGGGACGAGGTTCCTGCTTGGTCCTCGGCTCACTTTCTTTTTAACTTTGGGATTTCCGTAGACTTTACCTTTCACGTTAGTTGCTCCAGCTCGGATTCTTCTTTGCTCCCAAACTCTTCGCTCGTTATCATGGCCTCTTTTAGTTCGTTGTCTAACTCATCTTCAGAGTTGTTCTTGGTTGTGAAGAACTCGTCTTCAATTGGGGCAACAACGAGCTGACCAGTTGTCAGTTGTGCCTCATCCCCGTTGAATGGCGAATTTCTCGCAACGCCCTCTCGTCCTTGCTCAGGACTCAACATTATGTCTTCGAGCGCATCTTGGGTGATAGTAATTCCTTCTTCTTTGCCGTGAGTTACTTTCTCACGAGTTTCTGGCTCTTTGATTTGAATAACATTAGCGTCTAATTCTTCCTTTGAGTCTGACTCGTCACCCCATCCTTCGAACATTTCTTCCACCAACTTCGTTGCAGCGAGCTTTGTTTCGTCTGTTGGCTGTTCTACTGCTGCTCTGGAACTGGCTGGTAACTCCGCCGTCATACTCCGTTGGGCCACCAACCCTTAAAGAGTTTCGCGGACCCGAAGTTCTTCAGCAGATTTGCCCACCTTTTGTTGCTTCCTCGCCGCGGCTCGTCATTTTTTCTATCTTGTTTCTTTTTTATCGCAAAATGAATTGCCTCTTCAGATGGCGAAGCGATCCTTACTGGCCCCCCAACTTTGGCGACTTGAATCTTTTTTCGCTCTGCTGGCACTGCCATTTTGCCCACAGAAGGCTTACTAGAGGGGCTTGCTGCAGTAAATTTTGCCAGTGTGCTCGCTGCAGACGATCGTTTCAGCACGATCTTTGGCCTAACTCTGGTGGTAGGATTCTCATCTGTGGCCCTGCTCGCTCCAACGGCAAACTTCACTTTTAGGGCTTCCTTCGCTACCTCGATTCTGCTTGGATTTTCCTTCTATGCAGATTTGGTGCTGGCAGGCATTTTAGAGGCCATTTCAAAATATGGTTAAGGTCGTTAAGACTTTGCGAAGATTTGCGAGGGCTTGGGAGCTCGAGAGGTTTTGGAGAGTTCTGTATACGTAAAAAAAAATAACTGAGAGAGCAGGAGTGGATTTTATAGGTTTTGAAAACTCACTCAACTGACGACCTCAGGAAGCAAAGCGTCAGTTTATGTGCAGCAAAACCTGAGCCGTTAGATTGAATTTCCTCTTGACATGTGTCATCTCGAGGTCAGACAATTAATGCCACGCGTTGGGGTTGGAAAGAAAAAAAAGACGCGTGTGCGACCAGCTGACGTCACAATGTGACTTCACTACGTCCAGTTCTTCGCTGTAGCAAAATTAGTCTCCCAACGAAAAGCGAGTGACAAATTCCAAAATAAACTTCCTCGCTTTAGCAAACTAAAAACAATAGAACAACGAAAGCTACAACTATAGAAATAAAACAAGCTAAGACTAAAATATGTACAAGATAACTTCTATTAACCTGGCTTGGAGCATTTTTTTTATGAAATCAACTTGGATAATACCTTTGCTCCAGCGAAATAATCTCCAGTGAGTGACCAGATAATAATCTTCTGTTGTGCCCCATCCTTGATGACTTGTTTGAGGCTTCTTTAATGCTCAAATAATTTTACGTTTTCACCCTTAACAACGATCATGAACAAACAGAAGAAATTTTCGCAGTGAGCAACATTACCTCCTTCGATCGTCAAGGCTTTCGCTTGAACTTTTCCATTAGCTTGATTTTGTTCCACGAGAAAATTATCAAAGCACCCCTCCTCATCTTCCTTCATTTTTAATTCTTGAAGGCATGAGGGTCGCGAAACTTCAAACATGGAAAAATCCACCTTGAATCCTTTTTTCATTTTGATTCGTAGGCCCCTGGGCCAAATCTTCAACTATGAACTCTTTTTCCACTTCCATCGGATTTTGATTAGAGTTTGCTTCCTCAAATGCTCTAGGGAAATTTTTCATCAATTTGGCTTCAACGAATTTTTCCATCACCTTGGATTCTTCCTTCGTTTTCTTTTCTTCACTCAAAACTTCATAATCTTTCCATGTCATAGCGAAAGTTTCCTCCTCCTTAGGCTTTTGTTCAGAATTTGCTTCGATGAACGTAACAGCGAAACCTTCCTTTTTCGTCAATGCCTTATCCTCTTCCAATGCCAAAGTTTGAATCTGTTTCATCTCAGGAATGTTCAATGCCTCCACATCCGAAGTATGTTCGTCTAAATGGCTTAGCTCAACTACATCGGTTAAATGAGTTGAGTCTACTTCTTGGTTGGTCAAAGTGATTCGTTGGTCTTGAGGGCCAGCGTCCATTTTAGCGATGTTTACTTTAAGTAGATCTTTCAGCACAGTGTTAGATAATTCAGGAGTATTTCGCTCGAGTGAGATGATTTCTAAATTTTTCCTGAAATCTTCTTGCCTTTGAAAGGAAATGTCTATCTTAGCCATGGATGCCTTAATTAGGCTTTCCAAAGAGGTATCCTGAAATCTTCTGAGCGAATTGAGAATTCGCTGAAGCTTTCGCTGGGGCATACTCATAATCGGCGAACTTAGGAGTTGAGGCTTGATGGGTTTGAAAGGTAAACTTGTTCTCGACTATAAATTCTCTAATAAAGTTCTCCAAAGGAGTTTCAAAGTTATGAGCGAAATGCAGATTCATTTGAAAACTGGCTGAAGCGTAATCTGAAACAGAAAATTCAATATCTGTGTTATTCAGCTCATATCCTTGTTGATGTTGAATGCCAAATTCAAATGGACTGTTTGTTCCTTCATAATCATAGAAATTCTGTTGGTTGCTCATCTGTATAGACTTTCGCATGATCTCATAAACGGCCAAATCAGGATTTTAAAGTCCTTTTCGCAAGTGTGGCTGTCTCCACCAAAATTGTGACTCTCGACATTGGGGGTAAAGGTTGAAAAATTCTTATTCTGCCAAGCAAATTCAGTATTTGGTTCTTTCCATGAAGGGTTCGCTTAGGCAAAGTGTGGCATAGCAAGATTTTGCTCTTTGTAACTAGGGTTAGGCAAAAAGTTGAGATTCCATGGTTGATTTTGCAGAGCAAACGACTCTTCAACATACTAATTAGGATAGACGAAGTCATAAATGTTGCCTCGATAATTATCCATCTTCCTTAATCTTTGAGAGAATTGCTTGCTCGGTGATAAATCAACTGTGAATTCTAACTTTGCGATAAACACACCTACCACAAAGGCAAAGATTAATTGCTAGCTCATAAATTAAGCACTACTCTCAAAATTACACTTAAACAAAAATTAATGACACTATTCCCCGACAACGGCGCCAAAAACTTGTTCACGAGATTTATCAAATACACAATTAAGAAAATGATAATTAAGGAGAATGCTGACGTGGATGATTTAAGATTTCGCCGAAGCTAAATCCCTACTTCTGTTTAAGCGAAAGTGTGTGTGTGTGGTTTCCCAAAGAATGTGCAAGTATACACAGTCCTGTTGTAGCAAGTTTTAATGTAAGTAAAAGTCATCTCCACAGGGATTAGTGATTAATGTCATGTTTAAGCAAAGGTTAAAGAGTCAAGGTAACAGGGAGAAAATTATTGTGATGGACCTAAACTAAGCGAAATCAAAGTAATGTGAATGAAACTAAGGTAAAATGAATCGGAATGAGAATAAGACTTTTTAGAGGGTTTCACTTAGGAAAAACAATGTTAAGCGGAGAAGCGAATTACTGTCGGCTTCTCCTTAGCTCTCTCGAGCCCTAGTTTGGTTCTCTCGAACTCAAACAACGCTAAAATCATGCAACAGCACTAGGCGAACTTTATCTCTAAGTGTTATTCAATTAGCAAGTAAAACTTAGCAGCCCTAATGTTATACATGCATGTTCGCTTTATTTCTATTCTCTCGAAGCGAAATAAAGGCATACACACAGTGGATCAAACAGAGTGTATTTCGAATTAATGCAGCATGCATAATAGTTTGACATCTCGCTAGAGCTTCGCTTAGGCGAACTTCTCCTACTTGCCTACTTCCTTCCAATGATGAACTTAGCTACTCATAACGATAAGTAAATGCAAAGCAAAGTAAAAACTAAAGTTCATTTTCATTAAAATACCAAATAACAATGTTTGCTCATAAAACTATGCTAAAACAAAAATAAAGCAAATATAAGAAAAAAATAAACAAAGTTTAGAAAAAGGCTGGTCAGAATCACACGACAGCAACTCTGAACCCAGCTCTAGTTATACTCTGCAACTCCAGCTAACTATGACTATGATAAAGCTAAACTTCTAAGCAACTGAAAATACGAAAAACGGCTAAACTATGACCGAACTACAGCTAAACTAACAAAATACAAGGAATTTTGATCGGAATTTAGCTCAACGAAAATTTCTCTAAAAATGGGTGATCGACCCAAAAACGGGTGATGTCTTGCTCTAAAGGAGAAGACAACTATTTATACCCCAGCTCCAAGCGACAAGGCTCTGACGTTTTCTGCTCCATGATCCTTTGTCCCCTCTGGACCATATCTGACATTCTCTGCTCTGAGACTACCAAAAGTTGCTCTACTCCATGATTTCTGTACATGCGCTTTTGCCAGAATCAATTTCGCTTAGGCGAAATTGTTTGCACTTCATTATATTTGTTGCAATGTGGAATGCTTGACTGGTTCCTTCCCTTGGCTGGCTTCACTTGCTCAAATTCTCCATTGTGTAAATTTCCCTTCGCTCCATTAGGAATGCTGCAGACAAACTAGAAAATATCAATTCTTTTTAACACTTATAAATTTGCACACATTCAAGCATGTTTCGCTACAACGAACCTCTAAAATGCATCCTAAACAGAAAACTAAAGGATGTTTCGCTAAAGCATAATAATTGGTATGATGAGGCGAAATTCAACATTAATTTAATTAAATATTAGCAAATTCTTATGAAAATATATTCTTTTTATCTATTTTAACTCTCAATTCTTGAGAGTTATCACATATGCATAATCAGAGCATACACACGGGTAAGTCATAACACTACATGCATGTCCAAGATCAGAAAAAAAAAAAAAAAAAAAAAAAAAAAAAAAAAAATCAAGGTTACATGAATAATTACAGATAAATAGTTCATCACATATATCACATTGCACATAGCATCAAAATTATCTAATCATTAATCAGGCTAACATGCAATTAATATATTCACGTATTAAACCATAAGACCTCGAGTTGAGGGTATAAGGTCCTTTACCTTAGTTGAAATCCATGAAAAGCTTTAAACTCCTAAACCAACGAACTTGTGAGTCAACACTCGAACCGAGCCCAAAGGAGACTACACTGAGAAATTGGGGTTCGGGACACGTGGCTCGGTCAAACTTGGTCAAAGTTGGTTACAATAGGCAAAGCTGTCAAAAGGTCTTCTTAATCAAACTGTCAACTAATGGTCAAACTTCGAATGGGCTGGCCAAAGAGCTTTGTTGTTCCACTCTCGGTGACAACCCACTTGGTTGCTTCTTGACGAAAAATATGGAAATACAATGAGAGGGGCGACGGTCGCGATGGCTAAGCTTTGATTGTAATCTCATGGCGGCGACAACGACGACTCTTCACAGCAACGCATGCGAATCTGATGACGACAATCGACGCGATGTCTATGGCAGTGGCGGCAACTGGTTTATCGGTGGGTTGGGCGAGCTTCAATGGCGACGTCTTCAAATTTCAAGAGAGATGTGGGTGGGGAGAAAATGTAGACTTTGAGGTAATAAATGACCATTAATAGAATATTTAATTTCAATTAAACTAATTTATTTTTAATACATACCATTTGTTTTCTTCTGCCTTTTCCGTTTTTTATTTACGTTCATTTTCTCTCTTTCGATAGGTACAGGGAAACAAGGGATCTAAATAAGGGGCAAGGAGTTTTAGTTAATTACCAAGAGTGCCATAAATGAAATATTTTCTAAGTTTGCCCTTCAAGACAAAATACCATTTCCTTATTTCTTTTAATCTTCTTTCATAAATTCTAAGATTCATAATTGAGAAAATTATGATTAAGACTCATTTTAGGGAAAATTCAACTTAAATATCAAATTAAACTAGGAAACTTTTATTGACTACAATTTGATTCTTAAGGGAAATTAATTCATATTCAGTGTTGGGATTTTCATATGAATCTAGGGAATATGTCTCATGATAAGAATTCATTTAAATAATAAAACGGACACTTAATTTCTAATGTATTTTTTAATTTCTAATTAAATGAGTGGAAATTTTGAGGTGTTATACGCTGATCGGGAAGCGAGACCCTCAACTAAGTAATCTTGGGGCATACACAGTTCTCTTTTCCATGACAGTGAAACCTATCTGTTGAGTCATATAAATCTCTTATTCCAACTCTCCATGTAGAAAAGATGTCTTCACATCGAGTTGTTCAAGTTCCAAATTTTGATGTGCTACAATAGTTAGTAGCACCCTAATAGAAGTGTGTATGACTATTGGTGAGAAGATCTCATTATAGTTAACATCATCTCTCTGTGAGAACCCTCTTGTAACTACACGAGCTTTATACTTTACCCACTCTGTAGACGAGATTCTTTCCTTCTTCTTTTTGCCCCCCTTGCAAGTCACAATCTTCCTTTCCTTTGGTCGTTTGACTAACTCTTAGGTCTGGTTCTTATTCAGAGACTCTATTTCATCACTCATTGCATCAAGCCACTTCTCTGACTCACTACATGAAACAACTTCTTTATAGATAGATAGTTCATAAGTATCCACCTCTTTAGGGACCTGTAGTGCATAAGCAACCATATTTATTTGGAGGTCAAACACCAGTTTTTCTAACTCTATCAAAGGCTATACTTGGCTGCAATCGGAAGCAAAGGCCATAGAAAGCCTTAAAAAAAATAAGTCAAAGGAATCTACCTCACATCCTAAATGCTCCAAGACGTTTAATTCTAGAGCCAATGACATTTGCATTTACTGTAAGAAGAATGGACATTAGAAATGTGATTGCCTTCGCAATAACTGTTATCAACCTAATAAAAAGGAAGGTTTTGCAGCTGTAGTATAGGTTGTGGCAGTTGAGAAGAAGATCTAGCCCTAGCTGCAAATGATCACACATATTCGAAAGATGTGTGGGTCCTTGATTAAGGGGTGTCGTATCATATGTGTCTAAACAGAGAGTTGTTTTCAACATGTATGAGCAGATTGATGAAGGTAATGTATCAATGGTAAACAATGTAGTCTGCAAAATAGTTAGAATTGGCTCAATCAAGATACAGATCCACGATGGGCTATTGATCTAAACTTTGAATGATGTGAGACATGTTCCATTAATGACAAAGAGTTTGATATCTCTTAGCACACTAGACATCAAAGGTTTTAGTTTCAAAGGTGAATGTGGAATGATGTATGTTTGCAAAGATTCAAAGGTAATTCTAAAAGATACAAAACATGGACTCTGTATTTTCTAGTGGGTTCAATGTTGACTAGTTTAGCTGCAGTGGCATCGTTTGCAGTTCAGAAAGAGGAGATGACTAAGTTATGGCATATGAGACTTGGTCATATGAGTGAGAGGGGACTGCAAATCATGTTGCAGAGAGATCTTCTATGTGGACACAAAGTGCAGGATCTTGAGTTTTGTGAACACTGTGTATTTGAGAAACAACGTCGCAATAAGTTTCCAAATGGAGTCCACTATACCAAGGGTACATTTAATTATATCCACGCTAACTGTTGGAGTCCTCTTGAGTTGAACCAGCAGAAGGTAGCAGATATTTTTTTGTCAGTTATTGATAATTATTCAAAAATAACTTGGATATTCATGTTGAAGCACAAAGGTGAAGCCTTCAAGAATTTCAAACATTGTAAGGTTCTAGTGGAAAATCAAACAGAGAAAAGATCAAAAAGCTTTGAACCGATAAAGGCCTTGAGTTTTGCATTTCTCAGTTTAATGAGTTCTGCAAAGATGAGGGAATTGGTCGACATCATATTATAAGAGACACACCTCAACAGAATGGGGTGGCAAAACGAATGAATCGAACATTACTGTAGAGAGCAAGATGCATGCTCTCAAATACGGGGTTAACTAGAAGATTCTAAACAGAAGTAGTAAATACAGTGTGCTATCTGATCAATCATGGGTCTAACACATGTATTGACTGTAAGATATCATACGGGGTATGATCTGGTAAGCCTCATGATGACTTTTTGTTAAAAAAAATTTGTTGTAATGTTTATTATCATGTCAATGAGGAAAAATTAGAACCAATAGCGAAAAATGGTGTTTTGTAGGTTATGGAAATGGAATTAAGGAGTACAGAATATGGTCTCCTTTTGAGAACAGGGTTATTCACAATTGAAATGTAACTTTCGATGAAAACTCTATATTTAACTTTGTTGTGCAGTCCACAGTTGCAAGTAAAAATAATGGTGATGATAAGAAGGTAGAGCTACAATTCAATTCAAACAGAGGTGAATTGCAAAACTAAGATGGAGAAAGAGATCAACATGTTGTTATAGATGAGTCAGATATGCCTATTACTGCTACAGAAATGGATAACACTAATGAATATTCTAGCATGGAAGTCACACAAGCAAAGATAGCTCTTCATAGAGTTAGAATCTGATCCTCAATTAAATAAGAGTCAAATATCAATTCTCGAGATCGAATTCGAATTCGTGACCATGATATTGAATTGGATTACCAACAAACAATGAAATCATCAAATTTCTGACCCATTCGATAAAGCATTGCGTTTATTTGAGTTTTGTTTTGTTATATATTTGTTAATTAATTTAACGGAGAAAGAAAAAGGGTTAAGACTCCGTGTTAAGAAACAAGAATGGGAGCACACAAATTTGTTCCCTTATCCCAAACAGTACCCGCCAATCTGTATTGAAGGAAAATGAATTGCCAAAAAAAGGAAGAAAAAGAAGGTTCAACGTGGCATTATTTTATGAAAACCACGTGGATATCCTTTTTGGGTTCCTCCTTTCTATTTTTTGTTGTTCTTTGTTTATTTACTTTAAAAATCAGTGTTCATTTTCCACGCGACTTATGGAGCGTGATTTACTCTTAAATGTTTTTTTTTTTTTTTTTTTTTTTTTTTTACTTTCATAATCACAAACATACATTTATGTTAATTGATATTGTGGTCAGAGAATAATTTCTTCACAATCATAGCAATGTACACCTTTAATTTTTACGCATTAACTACAAGCCTACTTCTATACTTTTCTTAAGGGAAAAATATATATTTTTAAATCAACTTTAAAGGCCCACAATGATTTCGGAGCAAATTTCCTACTTCAATGAAAATTTGAAACATTCAAGTGTATTTGGTATAATTCACCCTAAATTTAAACAGCTAATTATAGATGTAGCTCAATGACCATAGTATATTTCTATAATTAAAAATTGATGAATTTAAAATCTTTTATTTTAATTATTGTTGAAATTTAAGAATTGACACACATGTATAAGGAGTTGACCAAGGAAAGAAATGTAAGGTAAATTTAGTGTATGTTTATTTAAAGTTCCTACATATTTCAACTTTTCATTCAAATCCATTTTTCAAATATCTTTATTCAAACAAAATTTTTCCACGACCCTTCTATATAACAACATTTTAATCTACAATTCCAATAAATTTTTCGTGCTACTCATTTAAACACCACTCCATCCTTCACCTAAGCTTAAATTAAAACAGAATTTATACTATAGAAGGAAAGAGCAGGGTAACCGTAAGATGCACGCTCCAAGTAGCGCGTGGGCGAGTTAGCGACGGAAATGTCTTATCCAATCTACAGAAACAATGACGTGCACAAAACGACAATAAAAATCATGAGGGTGAAAATGTGTCTAAACCAATAAAGAAAAGTAACGGCCAGATATTC
Source organism: Sechiopsis laciniata (assembly GCA_037833695.1). NCBI lineage: Eukaryota > Viridiplantae > Streptophyta > Magnoliopsida > Cucurbitales > Cucurbitaceae > Sechiopsis > Sechiopsis laciniata. The sequence continues at coordinate 14,227 of JBBMKA010057246.1, forward strand.
GCCACGCAAAGCTCTGTTACTGTACGCGCCTGTGCAGTATATATCACAGTGCTGCCTCCATCTCTCTGAGCACACAAATCCATTTTCCAACAAAACCCTCCATTCAAAAAACTAAGCTTTCTTTTTCTTTTTATTTTTATTTTTATTTTCTGTGTATGAAATGGAAACCAGCCACCAAAACGACACCGTTGCGCCGTTCGTGATGAAGACTTACCAGATGGTCAACGATCCAACGACCGATGATTTAATCCGTTGGGGCAGGGCCGACAACACCTTCGTCGTCGCCGATCCTTTGGAGCTTTCTCGCCGAATTCTTCCTTCTTATTTCAAACATAACAATTTCTCCAGTTTTGTTCGTCAACTCAACACTTATGTAAGTCTAATTTTATTTCAATATTTCTATTCTAATCGCCGATTTCTATTTTCTATTCTTTAACTGGTTTGGCTGATTCAAATTCCAACGATTTGGGAAATATTCATTATTTCATCACAATGGTTAGGAGTTAATTTCAATTTATTTGAAGCTTGTTCCTAGTGGGATTGTTTTTTGGGTTACAATACCATTTTTTGTTGGATTTAGTCTAATTATTAATGAAAACTTGTCTTCTTAAAAGAAATTAACTATTTCTAACTGATCTCAAATTAAAGGATAGAATTGAAGCGAAATTCAACTCCTATACTCAAAATTTGGGTTACAATAATTTGAATTTAGTTTCAATTTAATCCATGATTTAAAATTTTCACTCTGAGTAGTTTATGTAAGCATTTTTCTAATTTGGGTTTTTCTTTTTCAATGGGTGCCACACAATTTCGATTAGATATAAGAAAATTATATATTAAACACTTCAATTTTGTAATTTAGCTTGGATTTTGAAATCCCTTTTGTTTGGGGACAGGGATTCAAGAAGGTGGATCCAGACAAATGGGAATTTGCGAGCCAATGGTTTCTAAGAGGTCAAAAGATTTTACTGAAGAACATTTCGAGAAGAAGATACAGTCGAAATTCATCAAATAACGTTCAAGTGAAATGTGAAGGAGACGATGGAGAATTGGCAATGGAAATTACGAAGCTGAAGGAAGAACAGAGAGCTTTAGAAATTGAACTTGAATCGATGAACAAACGAATCGAAGCCACTGAAAAACGCCCACAGCAAATGATGGCGTTTCTGTACAACATTATGGAAAACCCAGAGATTTTTCCCAGAATGATGCTGCAGAACCGCCGCTCACGGCGGCAGCTGCCGGCAAAGCGGCGGAGATTTGTGATGCCGCCGCCTAGTCCGGTCAAAATCGAGAAGGATGTGGTGGAGGAATCGTCGCCGGAGACCGGTGTTTTTGCCGATAACGTCGCCCTGTCGTCGCCGGAATCGCCCTTGTGGTGGAGCACAGCGAGTCCGTTGACGGCGGATTCCGGCGGCGGATTTGGCGACTTCATAGCGGCATCTCCGCCGGAGAGCGGTTTATCAGTGTACGGATACGGCGGCGGACGGGATAGTTATTTGGCGGAGCTGGTGGCCGGAGAGGAACCGAGTCCGCTGCCTTATCCGTTTTCGTTGTTTAGCGGTGGCTTTTAGAATAAAATTATCTCTAATTTCGAATTAATTTTTTCCCCTTTATTTTCTACGTATATATTCTTTAAGTACAATTAGAGATGGGAGAAAATGTAAATAAAGAAGAAATAATAATAATAATAATATATGTTGGGAACATTGTGATAAATGATCTTTTTTTTAAGTTTTATTATTTTATTATTATTATTATATTTTAAGAGTGAGTTATATATCTTTTTACGTTGTCTGACGAATTTTAGCATATATTTTATGATCTAGACTAGTAAGAAAACGTACATAATAAAATATGCTAAAATTTACCCTTTTACATTGTGTTACGTTGTCTAACTTTTAATTTGTATTACGTTGTCTATTTTTTTTTTTAAACTATTGATATCAATTTTTTTTTAATTTACCCTTTAGTTATATAAGTATATCTTATTAAAATTCAATCATACATAAGTATATGTATTTAACGAAATCAAATGAATAATAAATTAATATGCGTCATTTTAAGTTTATACCGAACATTTACATATACATATATATATATACGTATACGTATACACACACACATATATATATAACCAACTCCAAATGGTAAATAATTGCAAATTTTGTTTAAAGAAATTGGTTAAATATTGTTTTTAAAAAACCATTCATATGATTAACCTACGATATAAAATTTAAAATTAATATAATCATCATTTTAATTAACATTAACTAACTATTTTATTATATCAGAGAGTGAAAGTGAAAGTTATTAAAATATCTAAGATAAAAGTATCAATTTTAAAACAGACAAATCAAATGTAAATTAGATCACAAATTTAAGAGGACTATTTTTTTTTTTTTTTTTTTTTAATGAACTAAAAACAAGAACACAAAAAGCAAAGCAAAAAGTTAAGAGGTGTTTGTTAACGGATGAAGATGAGATAATGTGTTGGAGCCCATCATTTTTTTACTCATCTCATCTCCTCTATTTTTTTCCCTTTTTAATTTCTTTCCATTTTTCTCATCTTTTTTTATTTGTTTATTTTTACTTGTTTCTTATATATTTTTATTTTTTTCGTATCGAATAAATATTTGGTTAAGAGTATTATTGTTATTTCAATATACTACTATACCAGTATATAATATAGTAATTATATTATTAAGTAAAATATTTATTTCAATTATCTCTAATTTTAATCATTTTCATTCATAAAAAATTTAATTAACTTTTATTTATAAAAAACTTTGAAATACTTTCCATTTTTTTAATTTGATCATTCTGAATAATTATTAAATAACTGATATGAAATCAATTTAAATAATTTGTAACATTAAATAATTTTTATTTGTTTTAAAAAAAAACATTAATTTTTTTTTTATAATTTATAACAAGTATTAAACTTATTTTGTTTTTTTTTATAAAACAAATTTTTTTTTTATTCTTGTCAAAAATAAATAAATTTTCTCATTCAGCTAGGAGCGGATCGAAAAAAATTTATTTGTAGATCATATTTAAATAATTTTGAGAATTTTATTTGTATATACAATTTTTTTTTTTAATTCCAACATTTGGAGTTAACATATAATTGAAATCTATTTTACAAAAAAAGAAAAACAATCATAAATTCTTTGGAAATTATATTATGTGAATATAATAAATAGTATCAAAAGATCAATGAATCAACTTTTATATACAAAAACAAATAATCAATACAAGATTTAGGGTGGTTATGGTTCATTGCAATGGATAATAAGATAAATATTTCAATGTTTGATTTCTTTTAAAGACCGTTCACTATGAGGTAATCCAAGATTTGCATGAAATGTACATATTGATTGCGAGGCTTATTTCATGGTAATAGAAGATTATCGAATATCTTGACATTCCTGACATCCTAGGATTTTTTAATCAAGGGCATCGGACAAGATTTGGATGCCCTTTTGATTGATGGGTTTGTGGGATTCCCATGCTGAGAGAATCGTTTATTGACGATTTGGTTTTTCAATTTTTTTAAATATATATTTAGATTTATCAATTTTAAAATACACATATACAAAATAAAAATAAATACTTTACTTAGATTATTATTATACATTTTAAATTATTTTTCATTTGAAATTTAAAGTATATTTTTATTTTACTTTTGTAAAGATGGTTTACATAAAAAAAAACAATGTTGATCTAACTCTTTTAAAAATTTATTTACTTTGATTTTATATATATATATATATATGTGTGTGTGTGTGTGTGTGTGTGTGTGTGTGTGTGTGTGCGTGTGTGTGTGTGTAAGGACCCGACCCAAATCAGGGTCTAAACCTAAGTCCTTAACTCTAAATGCATGAAAACGGTGTTCGACACTTA
>JBBMKA010057267.1:0-18124 GCA_037833695.1 Sechiopsis laciniata
TTATATGATTTATTGACAATATATATATTTCGGTTTGGATCGGTTTTTATTGGTTTTTCAAAACGAAAACCGGAACCAATCCAATATTTTCGGTTTTTTCAAATTACAAACCGATATGTCCAACTTGGTGCTAAAAAACCGATCCGATCCATTGGATTGGATTGGTTCGGTTCGATTTTTTGGTTTTTTGGTTTTTCGGTTTTGCCTTGCACCCCTAGTTGATAATGTATTTATTTTCATTGATTTTTATGGAGGAAAAGTATACAAAAAGAAAAAAAGAAAAATAATCATTTCGAGTAAGAATATTTTTTAATGGTTTTGAAAGGTCAATGACATAGTTTTCAAACAAAAATTAACTTTCAGGAACCGTCTACTTTTAGGGTAATCCAATAGAATGAACATCGTGATAACCATGTTTGCTTCGTGGCAACATGAGAATACCAGTTATCTTGACATTTTTGGGTACCTTAGAATTTTCATATGAAGGGTATCCTATAAAATTTGGATGTCCTTTTGATAGATGTGTTTTCATGATTCCTACGATGAGGGAATTATCTATTGGCGACTTGTCAGTCATTTTTTTAATTGTATATATTTACATTCATCTATTTTCTTTATTTATCTATTTTGAAATATACATATAAATAAACTTTATTTAAATTATTATTATATATCTCAAATTATTTTTCAATTCAAATTTGATGTGTTTTTTATTTTATTTTTCCAAAGATGATCTACATTTAAAAAAAAAACAATAATAAATACAAAATTGATACTATTTCTTTCAAGATTTTCTTCATTTTGATTAAGTAATTAAAAACTACAATTAACTATAAAGTTAACTTCTCAAAATTTATAATTCATTATATGCATGTGTCATTATTTTTCCGACAAGTTTACAAAACATAATTAGGATATAAGAAACTATTTTATTTTTTAAAAAAAACATATATTTATTTTAATATAAACAAATATGTTCTATAAATCTAAATTATATTAAATTAATGTAAAATTATATAAATATCGTAAGGGCATTCTTGAAATATTGGGTAAACTTTTGTCACCTCGAGTACGATTCCTACAAAAGAAACATAGTTATTGTAGGAAATTAATTCCTATGTAAGTGGTTACTATGAATTGAACCCCACCTCTTAGTTCTTCAAGACCATCTTAATATATGATGGCTTAGTCGGATAAAACATCATAATATATATATTTTTTAATAGTTTGATAAAAATCTCACAAATTTTTTAAGGACTGAATTCTAAATTTATTCAAATTTTAAGAAATTATTTTGTAATTTAATTAAATCTCGAAATCTAACTGTCAATAAGAAAATAATTCTAGGGATTTGTTGTATAACTTGGTAATAAAGAAGTTATTAATTGAAATCCTTATATTGAAGAAACCTAATAATTTTGATACATTTAATACTTTCCATAATTTAAATTCATTAAAAGGCGAGCTTTTTTAAAATAAAAAAAAATTAGGGAAAGGCGATCACATAACAAATTACGGTGATGTTGAATTTGATTACAATGAATCAATATAACACACGAGGACCAAACTCATTTAATATTAAAAGGCCAGTTTAGATACATAGAAATATGACTTAAACAAATAAAAGGTCTAAAAATATGATTGAAAATACACATCCTTATGGCGTAGGTAAGTTTATATCATCTAAAATAAAAGATATCTACAAATTTTTATAAAATTGATAAGGAAACCACGTCCTAAAAAAATGTTCCATATATTTCGAGAAAATTCACATGTTTCCATCATAAAAATGTTCGATCTGTCTACTAATCTAGATATATCTACTTTTATATATATATGTGTGTGTGTAAATATCTACTTCTTTTTCCAACTTAAATTAGGCATTCTACACCAATTATTATTTTTCTTCTATGAAACACATTGTTCACTAAGATTAAGTTAATGTGTTCTTCCAAGTCATTTTTCATGACTAAGGCACCTATTTTTCATTTATCCATTAATGTGAGACTTTGAATACACATGTAATACCCAAAACACTACATTTGGAATCATGAAATATCCACTAATATTTACTAAGGAAATACACATGTAATATCCACTAGTGTGAGACTTTAACTACACATGTCATGTAATACCCAAACTTTAAATACACATGTAATTCCACAACTAAGAAAAATATACTTTTTATAGTAAGATATAATTTATTTTACAGCTTGTCTCTTTCCCTATTAACTAACAAACAGCAAGTAAAATAATATATCTTGATTGAAAAGATGATGTTATACATGGTCCTAATCATTTTATTTTATTATATAAGTCGGACCATAAAAATGAAATTACTTTTCCCTAAGAAAAATCATAGGGAAAAGTACATACTTGACTTGTTGCCCACTAAAGGGCAAAATAGAGTTGGGGCACTACATTTCAAAAATTGATGATTGATTCATTCATAATCATCCAAAATTGAAATTGATGATAATAAATTTCCTTTTTTTTTTTACAAGTCAAACCCACAACTCACATGTCTGTGTTCAGCCAGATGGGTCTGTCAATTTCGCCATTTTTCTTCCTCATCCATTTCGATGCTTTTCTTTATAAAATGGCTGAAGCAGTTTTGGAAAAGGGCAAAAGCGCTTTTTTCTTTGGCAAATATGGCCAAATTTTTTCTGGGTTTTCTTTGTGTTCTTGCTTTAGCAGCTTTTGGGGTTGCTAATGGCTCTGCCAAGAAAGGGGAGATTGGGATTTTTGAGCTGAAGAAGGGTGACCTTTCAGTCAAATTTACCAACTGGGGTGCCACTATTGTGTCTCTTCTTGTCCCTGACAAGCATGGTTTGTCCTCATTTTGGTCAATTTTTCTGGGTTTTTTTTAGGTTTCTGTTCTTGTTGTGTTTGTTAATTTGTTTCTTCTTTTCTGTTATAGGGAAATTGGAGGATGTTGTTCTTGGGTATGATTCCATTCAGGAGTATAAGGTGAGGTTTCTTTCTCTCGTGCTTTGTTTTTATTTCATTTTTGTTTGAATGGAAACTCTGTTTGTGATGTTTGATTCTTCTTAGTCATATTTCTGGCTTTGTGATTGTTTCCAATTTCTCTCTTTTAAGATGTAAAAGCCTCTCTGTTAAAGTGATTTAAAATTGTCAAAATTACTTCTATTAGGTTCTTTTTTTAGTTAATTTGGATGTCATAAAGTGATTTTGGCACCAAATATATCCTAATATTTGTGACAGTTCTTGTAAAATATGTTTGGCCCAAATTCTTTATGATTCCAGAGAGGTTTATGATGTGTTGTTTAAAGTGAGACAATGTAAGGTTACTTGATTTGCAACACTTAAAAGTGAAACAGTGTGATGATAGTAGAATTATCTTTTGGGACGGCAGCCTTGTTGGTAGAGATTTGGAGTATCTCTTGAGAAGTTTCAGTTTTCAAACTCACGAATAAACTTAATTGTAAAACTCTTTGTTGTCTATCGAGTCCGAGTCTTGTGATGGGTGCGGCCGTGCGGGTGCCCATGTATCTAGTCGGATGAAGCTCTGATTCCATATAAAACCAATGATAGTAGAAGAATCTTTTGCATAGATTATTCTTTTTGTTTGTGATTTGTTCTTTTTCTTTTAATTCTTTCTAGAACGTGTTTTCCCATGGTTTTCTGTGTTTTTCATATTAGTAGATTCAACTTATTTAATAAATATAATTAAAATGTACTAAAATGAATGGTAGACAAATAAATTAAAAGAATAGATGCATAGACCCTCTGACCTTTTTGTTAAATAGTAATTCATTTCTCAGAAGTCATTGACCTCTCTTAATCACTTCTTTACTCAATCAAGAAGAATTCATCCTATTGTTGCTTGCATATCATACTAGAAGATTAAATATCTCTTGAGTTGGAACATTATTTTTCTGTAGGGTCAACCAAAAACAAAAGCCAAAAAAAAAAAACCCTTCTTGTCTTGAAAAGGAGGGGACATTAATAAAAAAGAAAATCCTTTTGGAGCAAGGTGATCTATGATCTTTGAGTTGCCTTCAAAAGTGTTCCTGTCTTTTAACTTTAATGGAGGGGAAATGAGTTGACAACCAATGTAAAGTTTGTCACATCTAAATATAACGTGGGATAAAAACTATTGGGATGTTTAAGCAAACGATAGGAACTAAATTGAAAATTTTAAGTCCTAAGAATCAAATCGAACCTCCTTATAGCTATGAATCAAATCGTAACTAAGCACAATTTATAAGGACTAAATTGATAATTTCTTCGAAAATTTTCCTCTCCCCTAGCTGTTCAACTCAAATAACAAATGAAGAAATTCTCTTTGTAGAACGATACGACATATTTTGGTTCGATTGTTGGAAGAGTTGCTAACCGAATCGGTGGTGCGAAATTTACCCTTGATGGAGTTCTATACAAGCTGATTGCTAATGAAGGAAACAACACACTTCATGGTATATTATTTCACATAACTTGATACTTTCTGATCTGGTTTGTATTTTTAACTTTACAGCCCAAGCTAACTATTTTGGCATCATATAAATTTGAGATATTGATATTTCTGTTGGCATCCATACCTATAACTAACTCATTTGTGAATTCTAACATTAGGTGGCACTAGAGGCTTCAGTGATGTTGTTTGGAAAATGACCAAGTATCAGAAACATTGTAGCTCTCCTTTTATCATGTTTACCTACCGAAGTTTTGACGGCGAACAAGGTGAGAATGGAAATATGATGAAAAATTCTTTTCATCTTTCCCTTGAATATGAATGAACGCAATTGAGGATGTTTGAATCATTTTTTACGAACTCGCTCGTTTTGCCATTCTTTTTTACAGGTTTTCCTGGTGATCTCTTGGTAACTGTCACCTACACACTCATGGAAAACAACCAACTGAAGGTGACAATGAATGCCAAAGCTCTTAACAAGCCTACTCCTGTAAATCTAGCTCAGCATACCTACTGGAATCTTGGTGGACATAACAGCGGCAATATCCTGTTGAATCGTCTTCAAATCTTCGGATCCCGCATTACTGTCGTCGATCACAACCTCATTCCCACTGGAAAGTTAGAATCTATCAAGGGAACTCCATACGATTTTCTCAAACCCCGCACGGTTGGAAGTAGAATAAACAAGCTACCAAACGGCTACGACATAAACTATGCCCTTGATGGGTACAAAATCGAGGGATATAAACTGAAGAAAACAGCAATTGTGGAGGACAAGAAGTCCGGACGAACATTGGAGCTATCAACAAATGCTCCCGGCGTCCAGTTCTACACTGGAAACTTTATAAAGGACGTGAAGGGAAAGGGTGGGTTCGTGTACCAAGCTCACGCCGCACTTTGTTTGGAGACGCAAGGCTTTCCTGATGCTGTGAATCACAAAAACTTTCCATCAACCATTGTCACTCCAAAGAAGCCTTACAATCACATTATGCTGTTCAAGTTCTCAACCAAGTGAAATCTCCCTCCTAACTAATAGGTCTTTTTAACCTCTTTTTATAATGTGTTCTTTTACTGATGTAGCTTTGGAAATAAGATGCCCCTTCTCTCTATAGCTTTCGCATGCTCTGCATTATGTATGATGTCAACGGAATGAATGATTCGAAGTTGGAAATAAAGAAAAGTCATTTTTCTCTACCGAATTATCTTCTTTTTTTTTGTTTTTTTTTTAACACTAGTTGAAGTATCTAAGCACCAATTAACCTATCAACTTTTGATTCTAAGGCAATTCACAGGTCTTAACTTGCATGTTCAGACAATACCTGAAGAGAATATTGTGATAAGAACCCGAAAGAACCAAAACTCTATTACAATATAAACGGAACCGAAAGACAAGATAAACATGATAAGGATGATAACCCTACCTGAATTTCCACATTGGTATGATATTGTTCATTTTAGGCATACACTTTTATGACTTTGTTTTTGTTTTCACCCAAAAAATCTTATATCAATGGAGATTATTATCATCACTTATATACTTATGATTTTTCTTTTATTTAACAAATGCAAAATACTTTGTTTGCATGTCAACAAAATATAGGTGAAAGACACCTAGAACATCATCACTGAATATTTGTAAAAACAAATTCGAAAAACAAAACAATAAAACATAAATTCTCAAAATACTTTATTTTATTTCTCTCTAAAACTCTCTACTTTTTCTTTTCACATTTTCTATCTACAATTCACAATTGAGAACACTCTATTTATAGCTTATTACAAATTTGGTCTCCAAGTTCTTTCCATAAGTATTTCCCACTAATTGCTAAATCTATTACTTCCTCAATTAGTCTCCTAAATTGACAAATCATTAATTCCTTAATTTTCTACCAACTAATTCCTTAATTAACAATTACATTAAAGTTTATTCCAACAATATTTGCATACCTCTACCCTTACTATTTACCTCTATTTATAACCGCAAGGCCTAACAAACTCTCAACTAATTACTCTCAATACTCCTAAAATATGCTTACTAACTACCCTGTCATATTGTTGAAGCATTAGGGAAGCCAGAAAACAGAACTTCGAGTCTAGAAAACTCCTATTGAAGCTCAAATCTTCATTGAGCTGCACATTTGAGGCTGTATCAATGTGGAAAGATGGACTGAATAAACATAACTGAACTATATGTAATTTGCATGTGTTTCTAGGCGCTTGAACAGGGTCTTGCTGGAGTTATTTTGATTGTTGGAGATCAGCTAAAGGTTAGTTTATCATTTTGCCTAATTTATTCTAGTGCAAAGTCTTGTTTCTTAATGGCGGCATCGGCCCAAACAAATTTAGAAAACGTTGGCCCGGGGATTTGTCAACAGAATTGCCAACACAATTTTTCGCTATGAGAAAATATTAAGAAGATAGCACACTAAATCTATTTGAGGAGTCTCGGCCCACTTGGCCCATCTTTATTTTGTCTATTGGGCTTGAGCCTCTTTACCTTGTATTCACGGTTTTATCATGGTTTGTAAAAGATATTTTGTTTCTCTGCAATGCGGTGTAGAGTTGTTTTAGCCTCAGGAGTTTTTCTCTTCTGTGTAATCACCCTCTATATAATGAGGGGATGTATATCTTAGCTAGATATCCATTTTCTATTTGTTAATGAATAGTATCACAAAAGTTTTCTCCTAAAGTTTTGTACATTCGAACATGGTATCAGAGCCATGAGTCTCACGACCTAATTTTTTTTCTTCTTTCTTCTTCGATCGATCGATCGTCTTTTCCAATGGAAAGCTCATATGTGAGCAATGAAGCTGCTGAAGAATCCAATTCTTCTCTAGTAATTATCCAGCAAGGAAACAAAATCAACACAGTACAACTGACGAATGATTACTACCTATTGTGGAAATTCAAGATAGAATTTGCGATTGAAGGCCATGGACTGTAGAAAGCTCATGTTCTCCTGATTCGGTTGCACCTCCAGAATTTGTTCAAGTAAGTGATTCATCCTTTTCATCTGCTACACGATGACCTAATCCGCAGCTTGAACACTAGAAGAAGTAGGATAAACTCCTTTGCTCATGGTTATTAGGCTCTATAAGTGAGGATATCCTAGAACAAATGCTTCACTACACTTCGGCAAAGGAGATCTGGACAACACACTCGCAGATCTTCAACTCTTGCAACCTTGCACAGGTGATGAAAATCAAATCGATGTTGCAGAATATAAAGAAGGGAGGATCAATTCTAAGTGAATGTTTCTCCAAAATTAAGAAGTGTATTGACACATTAACAACTATAGGAAAGTCTATTCTAGTTGAGTATCACATAATGTACATTTTGAATGGCCTGAAAGCTGAATATGATCTCTGTGATCTCTGCTAAAATCTACTTAGAAGATGTTCATGAAGTTATGGTGTTGCTGCTTACACACGAATCTCGTATTGAAGCTATGTCGGTGAACATCGATGGTACTCTGCCTTCGATAAATGTTGCCTCTCAATCCTCGACTCTAAAGGAAGCTGATAATCAACGATCTAACAATTAGCAGTTTAACTCAAACCGAGGCCGTGGAAGAGGTGGTCAAGGAGGCAGAGGTGGACGAGGTCAATGGAATAACATAAACAAGGTTCAGTGTCAACATTGCCACAAGTTCGGTCACACGTCTCAACGATTTTACTATCAAAATGATCCTCTTGCTTAGTGTCACTGTCCGACTTCGTTGACCTTGCGAAGTGATCGTGAGGCACTTACTCTAACCCGGCGAGCAAGTCAGGCAAACAAAAATGCAAAGCGGCTGGCACAACTGGGAGCAACCTCCCTCACGGTTCTAGGGAAAAATGTTTTCGAAAAAGGGAGAAAGAAGGTTTTAGATATGCTTTTGTCTTTGAAGGGTTATACAACAATACAATAAGGACCACATCAACTATATTGCATTGCTCATATAACTTGGTAGGAAGGAAGGTTCAAGAAGTCATACCACCCTATAGTAGATTTTGGGCCAATTTTGATGTGGCAGGCTTGCACGTCAAAATGGCGAGAAGACATACGCTAACAAAAATATAAGGATATGACAACAACAACAACAAAAGTAAACCCTATACTATGAAAGCATGATAAAAAAGGTCTAAATGGGCATGCGACCATGTGCAACACGCACTGGACAAGCATGACAGTAATATACTCCCTCACTTAAACGATTGACGACTCTGTCAACCAACTCTACTCAAACTCAGCGATCGTTCGAGGAACTTACCCTCTAGGGTCTAAACCGACATGTGGCCATGTGCAACACGCACTAGACAAGCATGATCATGACATACCCCCCCACTTAAATGATTGACGACCCCGTTAACCAACTCTACTCGAACTTAATAATTGTTCGAGGAACTTACCATCTTGCCTGCCCGATCCCAACGAACCTCAGTATCTCCAATTTCTGCCAATCTGTAAGAAACTTCTGCCAGCTTGAACTCTATGTGTCAACTCGGCTTCAGCTAAGAATTTAAATGCATTCTGCAAGGGAATCGGCAATCTCGACTCTTTAGTAGGGCGTCGCTTCGGATTAACCCTCTCTCTCGCGCATCGGCGCCTCATTAGGGTACTTCTGACCCGTCACAAACTGATGTCTCCTCTCTCTTGTGGGAGACTTCTCAACTCGAGACCAACTGTCTTGGCTATCACTTGAGGCCTTATTCAACTAAAGGGCTGATAATTGTCGCACGCTGTCTGGGTGCTTCATCGTTGTCTTCACGATGAAGGTATTGGAATGACCTTATGTTTCAATAGGAACTTCATCCCCAATACAACATCAAAGTCGTCCATCTTAACTATCACGAATTCAATTGGGCCGTTCTAATCTCCCAACTTGACATTCGCGCTCTTCGCGAGCCCTAACACTTAGAGGGCTGCTGAATTGACGGCTTTCATCCATCCTTCATCTTTATGCCAATTTAAGTTCAGACGTCTTGATTCTATCTCTGACATGAAGTTGTGGCTAGAGTCAATCATAGTGCTCTTTACTGCCTTATGGTTTATCCATGCATCAACGTACATGAGGCATTTGCCCGTTGAAACCTTCGACTTCCCTGCATTCTTCTGTAGAGACGATAGATATTTCAGCGTGCCTATGCAAGAGTTTTCCTTTTCCTCTTCTTCGAGGGTAACTAACTGTGCCATCTCGGCTGCTTCTTCAGTCTCAGCCCTTGCCTTTTTCTCCAACGTTGCTCGGAGGGTATTAAGGGCCGATCGGTCTGGACAATCAGCCATTATATGGGGCCCTTTGCATAAAAAACAAACCAACGACCCTCGATTAGATCCAATCGATGTGTGAGGTCCTCGAATAATTCTTTTTGGTGACCCTTATCCTTTTTCTTGTCTCGGTCGATCTCCTTCCCCACTACTAGAGGAGCTAGGGCTTGTTTTTATTTTCTCTACGTGGAAAAGTTCTGTCCCACCCCAGATCTTGGGATCTCTCAGTCTTGTCCTCAGTTTGTAGATCAAATAATCATTCTGCCGCAGTATAGACTTTTGACAAGGTCTATACCTTCTGCTCGTAGAGCTTCGACTTTGCCCACCACTTCAGTCCCTCAATAAAATAGAAGACTTTATCTTTCTCTGATATATCTTGAATGTCCAACATCAACCCTACAAACTATTTGACGTACTCTCTAATTGATCCAGTATGCTTCAACTCATGCAATTTATGTCTTGCCAGGATCTCTACATTCTCGGGGAAGAATTGAGAGCGCAACTATTGCTTTAGCTTTTCCCAGGTGTCAATGGTACATCTCCCTTTTTAGATGTCCATGTATAGCGACCACCACCACAACTTGACGTCTGATCGGTTGACACTGTTTGGATTTATAAAGGAAATTTAGTCGAATAAATACAGAACACACGATGTTTCAAGCATTCAACAGACAAACACGCAAGCATACGCGGTCAATCGCAGTCAAGTGATAAGATAAAGTCATTCTCCACAGGGACTGGTTTTGATTTCTAAGAAAATGTTAATTGAAAAGTCACAACAGAAAAATAAAGGAGTTAATTTTTGGTAGACTGTTTCTCAGATTCAAATTTAATAACATGCGAATTTGACAGAAATGATTTTGACAATTACAACGAAAACATAATACACGCAATGCTCTCGGCATCCAGACAGGCAACAAACTGCAAACCGCTAGAAACTACTATTAGAATAATGTTATAACGAAAATGCTGGAAACACAAAGAAATATCCAGTTGAGGTGATAGGTTTGGGTCAAAGGTCTTTTTGAGTGTGATCAACATGCAACACGGGTGAGTTATGGTGAGAAGTATACTTCACACAACATGCAATCTAATGCTCTCTTTCGAGATGCACTCAATCTCTTAAAGCTTGAGCTTTCGCACCTAAACTCAAAGTTAAAAGCAATGAAATGTGCACTAGCGAGGTGACTGTTTCTAGCCTCCCTCTTTAACATGCAAGAGATCTTAACATGAAACTAATGGACATGAATAGTAGTTATCTAATCCTTCTCTCTTTCGAGATGAAGCGAAAAGCAAACATGAATGGATGATCAGTCGAAACATGTTATGACTTCAAATGTCTATTATGTCTTAGTTCTGCATCGCCCGCTTACCCAAGATACATGCATCACACACGCTACCCTTAACCCTCACCTATATGCGTTTAGCTCATGATCATATTAGGAAAGCCCAAAACAGAAGATGCGAATGCTGATAACATTGAATGGCAGAAGTCAGAACAACGACTAAAACAACCCACAAACAGTAATGCAATGGAACAGTAAAGATTCAAGGAGAACTACAATAAATGAAGTAAGAAACGCAAACAGCACAACGGAATAGTAGATGAAACTTCGAAAATGTTATAACAAGCCAAGAGAAGCTATGAACAAGCTTTCTCAGCTGATCAACAACGTCCAACCAGAACGATTACAAATCAAGAACAAAACTACAAAAACATTACCAAAACGGAGAAAAGAATATTCTAAAACAGGAAGAAAAGAAAATGCAGAAGGTAAATGCTGCAAACACTAATTCGTCACGTAAAGTCCGACAGCTCTTCAATCCCCAAAAATTCCAGAAAAGATCTTTTTCCTCCTCCTCCTCTAATTCATCCCCATATATACTCTCATCTTCCTCTAAGATCAACGGCTGGGATTCTAGAACAAAAGGTGCCTTGCTTTCCACTCTCAAACCGACCAGATCTGACACCGCCTACCACACTGTCGCGTGCCCAGAAATTTCAGCTTTTGCAGGAACTTCTTTGCCAAATCTTGAATGCTGCAGCATCGGCTAGCTCTCAAATGACTCATCTTTACTTCCTTCAATTTCTTCTGACTTAAGTATAATGCTGATGCTTCAAACATTTCTAAACCTGCAGCGATAGAATAGATACTTAGCGAGAATGGAATTTCTTGCAATGCTATCGGGAATGCATCAAACATTGATCTTTTTAGCCTACAATTCTAACTTTCTCCTAATTTCCTAATCCTTGTCTCTTTCTAACATGCATCACAATTTTAATATAATTCTCTGCTTTAAGGTGATTCTAAGCATGCAAGTGTGATAAAAAATGCTTAATTTCTTAAATAACGCACCCTAAAAGAGGACTAAATAATTCTCTATGTGAGAGTTATCAGTGTCGTTGCCCAAATGCATCGTAACTAAAGTGTACCTTCGAATCCTCAATGACGGTATTCGTAGCATTGAAGTATTGTTTCATGTCATATAGGAAATTCTCAAAAGCTTTCGCATTACGAACCCCACCGAAGGGTTTTGGTTCAGGTACTTTGACCTTGTTCAACTGGACCATGCCCCCAGCTGGGGCCTGGTTTCTCACCGCTTGCATGGTGAGATTCACACGGGCATTCAACTCGCCTAACTGTGCCTTAAAGGTTTCCATCGCGATTTTAACGTCATCGAACAGGTCAGTGACTAGCTGAGTCATTGACCTTTGCACGGTCTCGATGCTCACGAGGCACTCTTCTATGAACACGACAGAGCCCAACAAGTCATCCCAACGCTCGAATAGCCCAAATCGTGAGGTTTTGTCTATAGGGTCTCGGCCCTTATCATCAGTTTTTGGATGGGCATCCCATCAAGGCGGCCAGCTACCACATCAATCACATTGGCTTTTTTGCCAATCTCATCCAGGCGAAATTCTAAAAATCGAATATTGTCAGGGACCTCTTTCAGATAGAGCATCTTCTCTTCCAACTCGACCAACTGGTCGACGTGGGCCTTACTCAACGGTTTATTCTCAGACATTCTTGTGGAAACTTTTGAAAGGAGCTAACTAGGCTCTGATACCACTTGTCATGGTCCGACTTCGTTGACCTTGCGAAGTGATCGTGAGGCACTTGCTCTAACCCGATGAGCAAGTCAGCCAAATAAAAATACAAAGCGGGTGGCACAACTGGGAGTAACCTCTCTCACAATTCTCGAGAAAAACATTTTCGAAAAAGGGAGAAGGAAGATTTTAGAAATGTTTTTAACTTTGAAGGGTTATATAATAATACAATAAGAACCACATCAACTATATTGCATTGTTCATATAACTTGGTAGGAAGGAAACTTCAAGCAGTCATACCCCCCTATAGTACATTTTGGGCCAATTTTGATGTGGCAGGTTTGCACGTCAAAATGACAAGGAGACATACGCTAACATAAATATAAGAAAATGACAATAACAATGGAAGTAAACATTATACTATGAAGCATGATAAAAAAAGGGTCTAAACAAGCATGCAGCCATGTGTAACACGCACTGGACGAACATGACCGTGACATACTCCCCCACTTAAACGGTTGACGATCGCGTCAACCAATTCTACTCGAACTCAGCGATCGTTCGAGGAACTCACCATCTGGGATCTAAGCGAGCATGCGGTCATGTGCAACGTGCACTAGACAAGCATGACCGTGACACTCAGCCTCAATTCAAACCTCCTGGTAACTTTTCACTTGGAAATTTTGCGATAAACTTTGCACCTCAATACAATAGCTATGGTCAGTAAGCCTATCTAACATATCCAGCTTATCATCCTCAAATGAATGCCATGGCGATGACTCCGAACTATAATATGGACTGCAACTGGTATCCTGATTCAGGAGCTACCAATCACTTGACACACAACCTGGGCAATATGTCTGTTAGCTCAAAATATTTAGGCTTAAACCAAGTTCGTGTTGGCAATGGAGCAGGTTTGCATATCTTTCGCCTTGGGTATGGTTAAATTACATCTCCTGCTAATCATGTTTTTCACTGAAATAACTTGCTTCATGTCCCTTATATAATCAAAAATCTGATAAATGCTAGCTAATCTGCTTGTGATAATAATGTTTACTTTGAGTTTCACCCATTTTTTTGCTATGTGAAGGATTGAGTAACTGTTCAAACATTGTTCCTAGGGACTCTCCATGAGGGACTATATGACTTCCAACTTGTTGATTCATCTAAATTGTCTGTTCAATCTCATTTAGTTTCATTTCCTTACATTAATGTGCCTGTTGCATATTATACTTTCCCTATTTTGCAACCTACTTGTTTTTCTACATACTTAAATGCTTCTGCTTCTTTATTAAACCTGAAACTAAAGGCTTGGTCATTCAGCCTTGCCAATTGTTTGTTCTGTTTTGAAAAGGCATATGCCTATTGTTATGTAAAAAAATAATGAATAAAAAAATGCTTGTACAATGAGTAAAAACCATGCTCTTCCTTTTAAACATTCTCTCACAAGATATACCCGTCTTCTTGAACTTATTGTGACTGACTTATGGGGACCTACTGATAGCTCTCAAATAGAGCACATTTTAGGCTATTATAGTTTGCATTATTCTGAGGATTAAAGGAAATAAGCGGGCGAAAATAGTAAATTGCGAGTAAAAACTAATGGAAGTTACATTGATTCATAATTTAACATCACAATCTCAGTTTCGCGATTTAAGTACAAATATTGAATAAAATGCGCTAAAATATTATGCAATGTAGGAATACACATATCATTTACGCAGGAAGGACGAACCAATGCTAACGGCGACCCACTCAGCGGAATCGTACATTTTTAAGGAAGTCGCGTTCGAAGAATCACGCCAACAAGGAAACAAACAGAGAATCAATCAAGCAATTAAAAGAGCGTCAATCAAAGAAATCCCGACGAAAATCAAGAGATCCTACATTAATGAAGATTTTCCAGCTCACCTCAACTTGTTGACCAAGTAATTCATCTCTATAAATAGCAAAAAGAAAGCCAAAATTCGGTGAGCTGGTCGGTTGGCCAAATGTCAATCTCAAGGAAAAGCATCTGGTGGTATTTGTGGGAGCCGATGACAAGGGGACTGCACAATTTACAACCGCACCAATTCCAACTTTTACTATTTTTCTTAGGAATAGTTATAGCTGTGAACATTTAATAGTAGTCATAAAATTGGCTGATTTTGTCTTTCAACTTATGTTTATTGCTATGCTGCGTTATAGAAATTTTCAGTGAGGATTCATTTGTAAAAGCATGTTAGGAGTGTAGGTTATTATGTTTTACACTACTGTATTTTTATTTGGTATACATGCGTCGATTAGCTACCCATGCATGTAGCCTGCAACGAGTTAGGAAGAAGGAACTCCAAGATGATCTAGTATGCCACGTTAGGATTGGGTGAAAAGCTTTTCACCATTCAAAGTGTTAGGAATAACCTTACTAACGCTTCTGTCGCCCTAAGTTAGTATGGAGATAGTAGCAGAAGCTGGGTCTTCCATAAATCATTAACTGCAGAAGTACTTATTAGGATAGGGAAGCATAAAACTTGATAACTAGTCCCGCACCCTTAACATCTTCTATAGCTGTCTTCTTATTACTACTCATTGCATTCACATTTACTTATTGTTAACATCCATGTTAATCACTGTTAGCATGCATAATCAAAACAAACAACAATTTCAAATCCATTCTTTACTTTATTTGCATAACTCTCACATTAATAGTATTAGTCTAGACATCAATCCCTGTGGAGAACGATAGAATATAAATACTTATCACTTGCTGCATCCTCACTGCGTATACTTGCGTGTAAGCGATTCCGAGTCACACTTAGCAATAGGTTATGCTATGAGTTAATTACTGTACATTTATATTAGCACCCGGAACGCCAGTCAAGTTTTTAGGGCCATTGTCGGGGATAGATTAATTAGAATTAGTATTACTAAGGTGAGAGTAGTTTTTATCGATTTAAAGGTTAAATACTTGTATTTTAAGGGAACTGAGATTCAAGGCAATACAACCAACACGGAAAGAAGTCCTAATCACATTACCACAAACACGAGCGTCAAATATGGCGTTTCATCACTTTGAGAATCAGCAATGGAGCAACAACACTAATCCGCAGCAAGCACGTTTTTATCTGCAACAAGGCTATGCAGAAGAGACCAGCATAATAAATTTCTATTCAGCGTATCCTATCTGGGAACAACAGTCGCAGTTTGGGGGAGATCATAGTAGCTTTTTTTAGCCATACATGGTAGTCTAGGAGTCATGAACCTAGGGGTTCGTGTACAATCATGGGCAATTTCTGGAAGACATTACCATAGAAGAGAAAGAGCAGCTAAGACGAAAGCAATGGATGAAGGATAATGGTATCATACCAGAACCTCAAGAGCACAAACAATCTCTGAGTACAAACACAGAAGAAAATGCTGCCAACAACATAAGAGCAGAAGAGACATATTTAAGGGCCGACGTACTTAATGAGGCATCAACATCAAATTTTTTTGGAGAGACTGAATTCTCCTAGAAAGATTTTTGGCTAGCCATGATTGAACGAGGAAAAAAGGCCGAGGAATTGCAGCAGGCAGCAGAAATAGATAGAGAACAAATGAGACATTTTCAACAACATGAGGAAACTTGGGCAAAGTTCGCCACCCTGGCCACTTCAGAGTTAGCGCGCCAAACCATGGGCTACTCGCAATAGTACAAAGGCTAATATCTTAGAATGCGTTGTGGAAGAAAGCGGAGAAGGTTCCAACGTTGATACTGAGCAAGCTCTTAGTGATGAAAGCCAAAGCGATGATGAACATTCTCAAACAGTTAGCATGGTGAGTAATGAACCTACCGAGCCAATTATCAAAATCTCGCATCAAACCAACAGGGGAAATGCAAAGTCAACTAGTTTGCAGGAAAACAATGTTAGAGCGTCAAACCATGGGCTACTCGCAATAGTACACATAGTTTTTACGTTATTAGCATCGCATACACAGGAAGAATTGATCAGTCGAAGAAGAGACACATGAGAAATTCAATTGAGCTTCAATTCGATGCTCCGCACCCTATCGACACTGAGAGTGGTATGAAGTACACGCATTAAGGCGCACGACGGAGAAAAATAGGAGAAGGCTATCAAAGATGGCTACGCTTCGAAGATATATAAATGGCCCAAGCAAGGAAAAATTGCACTGGATGGAATTAGCACAAGAGTTCTGCCCAGGTCGTGCTCAGCAGCATTCCTAAAATGCGAAAAATCTGGTATTTCTGACTTTGTGCAAAATTTTACAGTAATTTTTAGGATAGGAAGTTTTTCCATTTAGGCAATTTTTCTTTTCAGTTATTTCCTTAAATTTTTTATTGCGTAGTTTTAGAAAGGAATTGGTACGATTCTAAAAAAATTCTCTGCATAAAATTTAAAATTTTCTTTTGTGATTATCTCATTCCTTACACATGGATTTCTGAAATCTTTTGAAAATTTATATAAACCCTGTGCAAGGAAGGATCGACCACCACATCCTACTTTGAACCTCAAGAAATCAAAAGCTTTGTTTTCAATTTCTTCTCCTAGAACTAATAATGGCTTGAAGTAGTAAGACAACTGATAAAGGAAATGAGGAAGAAAGCAGAGGAAATGAATATCTAGTTGCCCCGAAATCAAAACTCAATGCTATGCTAGCACGAAAAAGATCCTGGTAGGATCGAGGATGGCCCGTGAAAAGTATTCAACATGCAGCACTTGTTGAGATATGGGAGTTAGGTTGAAGCAGCCTAGCACTACCTACCATAGACACAAGGAAAGACTGGGTTCGCCAGTTCTACACAAATCTGAATAAAGAAAAGTAATTTTTCTCATGTATAGAAGGTCAAATCATAGACTGCAGATCCGCAGCCTTGAACGAAGTTTTCCAACTTCCTGACGACATTAGGACAGGTTTTCAAAGGCTACTAAAGAAGCTAACTAAGAAACAGTTGCAGGATTGCTAAAAAACTAGTGGGATGGAGGGCGCCAAGTGAAAGAATCAATGTTTGTTTCCAATGGATGGCATTAAACTAGAATTGCAGGACTGGATTACATTCATTAAAAATGCAGTTATTCCATTAACTAATGTGAAGATAGTCAGCAGTAAGCAGGCACTACTACTTTATGCAATAAAGATCTGGACACGCACAAATCTAGACAAGATAGTGGTAGAGCAAATTCTGCTCTAGGCTTCAGAAAAATGTGGAAGATGTTTTTTCCGCATACTATCACTAGATTATGTTTGAAGCAAGGTGTTCAGCCACAAACAAGTGACGGGATTTTAAAAGTACACACTGAGCACATGATGGAAATGGAAAACGTGAAGTGGTAGGAAAAAAGGAAGGCAATATGAGAAGTTCTTAAACGAGGATAGTTTGATCAAACAATTTGAAGCACTATTCTCCCACT
>JBBMKA010057278.1:0-18123 GCA_037833695.1 Sechiopsis laciniata
TATTTGATCATGTAAATGAAAGAACATAAAAAAGAAATGAGATAATTTATCATTATTTATTTTTTAACAAGTTTATTTTTTAAAACGGTATAAAAAAAAGGTGGTTAAAAAAAAAAATATTTTCACCTTTTAAAACTACTTTCGTATTTTTATTTAAATTAGAAATATAAATAAAATATATACCTAATAAATTAGAAGATAAACATAAAAAGTAGAAAAAAATCAATTAACTTTAAATAGATTTTTTTAAAAAATAAATAAATAGATAAACATTTTTTTTTCTTTGGAATTAAGGTTTATTTGATTGGCTCCATTTATGAAAATTTTTGGAATTTCGACGAAATATGCATTCTATTTTTATTTTATACGAGAGAAGAATAAATAAGAGAAAGAGAGTTTTCAAACTCCTCGATTCTTATCTCTGAATTTGCATTGTTCAAAACCCGAAACTAAATCCTCCAGAATCAAATCCCACACTTTTTACATTTACCAAACATTGGTTTCCAAATGGTTCAAACACCTAGATTTCAACGATAAATCAAACAAGGCTTAATGTATTAATATTTTTGTTTAAAATGTACAATTTATGAGCTATATATATATATATTAATTTTATATGTACTTCATAAAATTTAAAATATTTATTTTAGAATACAAATTGATAAGGTTAAAATATAAAATATAATTTTAAAAAATAACCAATTAAAACTCGCACATAAACTACACATATTTAAAACCACACAAAAATATAGTACAAATATATATATATATATATATATATATATAAGTACATTAAAAAGTGAAAAAAAAATCACTCATTTGTATTAAGTAATTTTATTTTAAATAATAAAAGTGATTTTAAATTATATTTTGACATACATATAAGAATATGTTCCTTTAGTTTTTTTTTTTATAGTGTAGGCTTTAGCTACACCTCCATCTCAGAAAAAAAAAAAAAAAGAAAAAAGAAAAAAGAAAAAGAATGGCATAAAATTTGTTGGAATTATAAGTTCTATAATTGACATATGAAGTGAGCATTATTTAAAGAAAGAAAAAAACAAAAATTAAAAGTGAACCCTAGAATTTATTGTGTTTAAGACTTATGTGTATGTGTCTATATATATATATTATACAATTATTTTCTTTTTCTTTTTTAACCTTTTTAAATTTAAAGATTTTAGATGTTCTCAAACGAAATTAATTTTACACATTTTAAAGTTTTTTTAAAAAATTATTTTGTTGTTCAATTTTTTTTTTTTTTTTTTTTTTAATTTGATAAATAAATGATATGGGTGGGTAGAATGTAGAGGGTTTTAAATGATCAAATTTATTAGATTATTTTAATTTGAGTATCTTTAATTTTTGTCTTGCACACATTCACATGTACGTTAGTATTTTCAAACTCTACAAATGATCATATTTCTCTCAAATAAATAAGAGTCAAATATCACTTCTCAATATCGAACTTGTGATATGGTGTTAAATTGGATTATTGGATTATCACTAAACAATAAAACTAAAACTATCAAACTATCCTTCCTTTAAGTGTTAGCATTTTTTAGTTAACTTTAAAAAATTTAGAAAATTTGGCATGAATAACAAAATTTTAGTTAACTTCGAATTAAGATTAGAGTTATATAGGTTTATTACTTTTAATTAATTAGGCAAACAATTTAGATAAATTAAATT
This sequence comes from Sechiopsis laciniata, assembly GCA_037833695.1. Lineage (NCBI taxonomy): Eukaryota > Viridiplantae > Streptophyta > Magnoliopsida > Cucurbitales > Cucurbitaceae > Sechiopsis > Sechiopsis laciniata. Next base: position 1,690 of record JBBMKA010057278.1, read on the forward strand.
TAGGGACTTTTTCTTTAATAACAAAAAAAAAAAAAAGATTTTATGAATGTTAAATTTAATATAGTTATTAATTTTATTTTATATTTTAAACAATTAGATGTAAACTTTACAAAGTAAGTGATTTGTTGACGGATAGTAAATTAATGATAAATTAATGATATTAAATTAGATAAATAAAAATAAATAAAAATTTAGAAATAAAACAAATATGAACCGTTAATTTCAAACTACTAAACATACTTTGAAAACATGAATAAATTCTATTTAATTAATTCAAACTTAACGATATTATGTAAATGAATAAATATTAATGATTTTTTTTCAAATAATATAATTAATTATAATCATGGATTTTGCAAATAATTAAACCGTTTTAAATACTACATTTAAACCATCTCTTTTTTCTGCCAAATACTTTTTTTTAACCAATTAATTGAAAATTGTGTTCATTTACCTAATAAAATATTTCTAAAATATATTTTTTGTAATTCAAAATTAATGATACTTTCACAATCATTTTCGTGTTTAAAAATTAGAGATAGTTTCATAATTAATTTCATTAATTCACTATCTGTCTCAAATCAGTTAATTTGCAAATTTTTCATGAAATATAATAAAAAATCGTGTGATTCTTTAAAATATAATATAAAATTTATACCATAAAAAAATGATGAAAAAAAAATATTGAAATTAAAAAAACAAATTAAAAATGATTATCGTGACTGAAAAAATAAAAACCCTCCATTTTACATGGAAGAAACTTATTTCCAAATATTTTAATCTCAAATAAAAAAAAAAAAAAAAAAAACTGGTTTCCAAATAGTTCTTTAATCAATAATAATCTAACCTCGAGAAACAATTCGATTTATTCAATGTGTTACGCGTGAAATATTAAATACATTTAAATTTATTAATATTACATAGATTTAAATAATTGAAGACGTTTAAATTTATTAATGTTAATTAAGTAGCCGAATACATTTCAAGTTTTTAATATTTGAGTAAAGGAGATTTTTATAAAGGGGCAATTAGACAAATGTCTAGTTTTTGAAAAATAAAATATCAAATGTCTAGTCTTTCTAGTTTTTCTGTTCATATAAATTTATGTCTGCATCTAATAATCTGGAATTTTATGATTAAATGAATGACATTTATACCATTTTATGTATTTATATTTTAAATGTTTAATATTCTAAATATAGATATCAAATAACTAACTCACTATGATTTGAATAATAACAAAATTGAATTATAAAAAGAAATTTAAATATCGAAATATATAGAATGAAAAAATAAGTTGAAGATTTGAAATATGAAATTGAAAATTTGAAATATGAAATTTTAAAATGATTTTTAAAAAACAAAACAAATTTGAAATTTAAAAATAGCTCCCCGAATCTCTTCCAATCATTTACACACAAATACATATTGGGGCAGAATGTGGGTCGAACAATTAATTAAATATTAAAAAAATACATTTAAGGAATTAAATGTTTAACTGACATGCAACAATCTACTTATGGAAAAAAAAAAAAAAAACCTACCATCTCTTTTTGTGTTTAAACTGTTGTAGTCCAACTATCTCCATCTTCGAACTGTTGTAGTCCAACTATCTCCATCTTCGAATTGTTGTAGTCCAACTATCTCCATCTTTGAACTGTTGTAGTCAAAGTACCTTCATCTTCGAACTGTTGTAGTCCAACTACCTTCATCTTCGAACTGTTGTAGTCCAACTACCTTCATCTTCGAACTGTTGTAGTCCAACTACCTCCATCTTTGAACTATTGTAGTCCAACTACCTCCATCTTCGAACTATTGTAGTCCAACTACCTCCATCTTCGAACTGTTGTAGTCTAACTACCTCCATCTTCGAACTATTGTAGTCTAACTACCTCCATCTTCGAACTATTGTAGTCTAACTACCTCCATCTTCGAACTGTTGCAGTCTGGCTCTCTCCATTATCAACCGTGGAAGCTTTTTTCATTATCAACGCTATCTCCATCTTCAAACTCTAGAAATTTGGCTCCCCCTTGTATGTGGATGCATGAACATACCATTCACATATCTCGTGGATGTATTGCGCTTTGAATTGCTTCTTACTTGACTTTGACGTCTTAAACTGAAAACTCCTACTGAGTACTAGTTTGCACAGTACCTTTTTTAGCTCATCCTTATTTGACAGTGTGAGCCCATCTTTTAAAGCATTTGGAGCATCCGGTCTGATTGACCTGTACAACTCAGTGTGTGCGGGTAAGGATGAAACAATCGTTGTACATGCTGCTGGAGAACTCGCTGCACAATACGTGCACGTCCCTGTCCTTGAAAATTTGAACTAATTTGCATCTTTCCGAACCATATTTATAGAGTGAGATGCTCAATATGGTCGAACTTCTGCGAATATCAAGGGCAGAAGAAACCAAATCGATAAGAAGATTAATTGTTGTACTGTATGCTACTTTAATGGTCGTAATCTTGTAGTTCTTGTAGACGTCCCTTTCATCTCATACTCTATTAAAGATGATGGTAATTGGTGTGACATCTATGGTTGCACAAAACAAATGCCCAACGATACAAAATTAGGGATTTTAGAACTCAACGCAGTTAATTTGGATGAGCACCACAATAAGAGATATGCAATTGTTTTCCTCTGTTAGATTTTTTATAATTTTGATTTTACTCAATATTAGCGACAAAATAGACATCTACGGTTATTCTCGATTATCTAAATTTGAATGGTAGGAATCCTAAAATAAAGGTAAGTGGTTAGTTCATTTAAAATCGATTTTTAAAGGGTCATCTAAAATGTAGCTTTTGTACAAGATTTTTTTTAATAAAATGCTGATTTAAATTTATGTGAAATCGTGAGACATGATAGCATTGTGGGGATTTGAAATTTTCTCTCTCTTTTAAGTAGACATGAATTAAATGCAAATAATGGATAGACATTTGATAGCTTAGTTTTCAAAAAGTAGACAATTCTTACTATTTCCCTTTTATAAAATAATTGTTGTGAGAAAAAATCATGGGAAAATTGAATCACCCCTAAAATTATTGTGTTTGTAACAATTAAGTTCCTAATTTTTCAATTTAATCAATCATATCTCTTAAAATTTGACAAGTGTTGTAATTAATCTCCTAATTAACTTAAATTTGGGAGGCTCTCACATATGTGGTTTATGCAATTTTTCCAAAACATATTAATATGAACGAGAGATTTTTGTATAAATTAAACATCAATTACATCACTAAAAATGTTCGTATAAAAAAGTGTGATAAAAAATGCATATACAACTTCTTTGCAAAAATTAAATCGAGCAAGTTATTGTTTGTGAAGCAATATCTTGGTCCTTACTAGTAAGGATTCAAGTCCTCGTTTCTCACAATGATAGCAACAAATTTAAATTCTTTTTACCTACCTTTTCCTAAATTCAAGAATTTTTTTTCTTTTTGTGGCTATTAAGGTAGGTAAGAAGAGCTTGAGTCTGGTAAAGACTCAAGTATTGCTCTTGTTTGCAAGTATTATATAACACAACAATCAAAATGAGCTATTATTTGCGATCATTTATAAACAATCACATCCAAACGAGTCATTATTTTAAATCCCTCATTTCTAACTTTTAAAAAATAATCCTTATTTTTAACTCCTCAAAATAACTCATCCTACAATTATTCATTCAAACACCATTGTTAGGATTGTGATCACTTAAAACTCTGAAGTCTTTGGTGGATTTAATGTGTATGCTAATTGCTAATCCCTTGCACCCAAAAAGTAAATGAACATCCACTGCAACTTTCATCTTTTTATAGCTGCTACAAAAATTGAGTGAAGGAAGACGCAGAAATAAATGGAGGTCAAGGAAGGAGGAGAAAACATTTTTGAAATTACAATTTTATCTCTCTTCGCCTTACCAAAATTTAACTTAAAAAATTATTGCAATACTTATCAAATTTTAAGGAAAGTAACTAAAGTTCATGATATAATTGTTACAAATTTCATAATTTAAGGATTGTTCTTCCAAATTTTCCTAAATTCTAGTACTTACTTTTTAGGATAATTATTGAAATAAATGAAAACTATAAATTCAAATTATATATCCTTGCAAATTCAAATTAAGTAAATTTTTTTACAATGACAACTAACGATAGTATTATAAAATTTATTTTAATTTTGATCTTTATAATTAATCGTTTGATTCTTAATTTAATTTCTAAAATTTAATAATTATTGAACTAATCATAAATTTAAATTATATATTTTTATAAATTTAATTTTTAAAATTCAAGTAATTTTCTAGTCAATTAAAAAATTATATTTTTTTTCTATTTCTTTAGTTTTGATCTTTCGAATTAAATTTCTAACTACTAATCCATTTTTCAAATTATAAATATCATTCAACTTAACCAACAAAAAATTAATTTTTTTAAGTGACTAAGAAGAAAAACAGTACAATCACACACACACACACACACACATATATATATATATATATATTTTAATTCTATTAATTTTGATATTTATAATAAAATTTCTATTTTTAAATATTAAATCTCTAAGTTCCAAATCAATTTATCAGTAATGATAATAACTCAAATCAACAATAAAAATTAAATGAGAGAAAAAAAAGTTAAAATTATAAAAGAAAAAAAAGGGGGGTTAGAGTTAGATGAGGATGAGATAGGAAATTTGACGAGATGTTCCAAAATACTTATATAATGTATTAAAAACCAAAAAAAAAAGAGAGAGAGGAGAAATCTCAACTTCTTCCACTTGCCAAAAGGAGTAGTACTCTTCGAGCGACATCATGTATCACATAATAATCGGTTCATTATCGATTCGAGTTTGAACGTTGTTGAGAAAAAGAAGGAAAAAAAAAATTCAATCTAACCATCCCTCGGAGTAATCATTGTCCAATAAAAAGCACATGTTAAATGGGCTGGGCTAACAACCGGATGTGGGTTTGGGCCTCTCTCACATCTCATTTCCTTTTTGGTTTTGTCCAACACTCAACACAAATCACCTTTTATCACACGTGTGTTTATTTTTTGAGAGTCTTTGTTTTTTTTAAAAAAAATAATAATAAATAAATATTTTTTTGGTTGATGTGTTTTGGATTATCTTTATTTTTTTTCCATCTAATTTAAATCTTACTTTAAAAAAAAACCTTAAAATTGTGTTGATTGAGAAATTTCGGGCAGTCATAGATCGACACATCATTGTCCAGAATTTAATGGAGAAATTAAATTAAATTTTGAGACAATATTTCTCAAAATTGATTTGGACCAAAAGTTGGTTTATATCAAATTCGGGTCAAAATTAAACCAAACTCAAGTTTGTTTAGTAAACCAAACCTAATAGTCCAAATCCAAAAGACTAAGCCCAAGGGCTAGGCCCATCAAAACTCAAGCCCAAGGTCTATATGAAACCTATAAATAGAAGAGCTCTCTCCTTCATTTCAAAGGGGTCTTGAAATCTAAAACTTCAGAGAGAATTCCACCAAACTGAAGACTCTCAAAATCTTCGAGGATCAAACACCCTTTTGAAGTCCAAAATCACTTTGAAGGTTAAGAAATTTCATAAACCGACAAGCAAACACGAAGAACACACATCATATTCTTCAAGTGCATCATTCAAACAGATCAACAAGTCAACGATCGATCAAAGATCATGGAGTCAGAGACTGATCATCATAGAAGATTAACACGTCAATGACCGATCATCATACAAGATCAATAAGTCAACGATCGATCATCATAAGAAGATCAACAAGTCAACTACCGATTAAAAGATCAACAAGGCAAAGGCTGATCCAACATCAACAAAGTCAACCTTGAGAACAAGCTGTGAAACCCTCAAGACAAATCCAACATCGAGAACAAGCTGCAAAGCCCTCGAAACAAGTCAACCTCAAGAAAAAGCTGCAAAGCTCTTGAGACAAGTTCTACTTCGAGAACAAGCTATATAGCCCTCAAGATATATGTATATGAGAGAAAAAAAATCAGAGGAATAAATTAGAGATTATACTCCACATCGCACATATTCAAATCAATATGAAACACAAATTCTTTATTTACACTTGTCTCGATTCTATTTATCTGTCGAAATCTCGTGTTTACAAATTGACACGCTCAGTGGGACCATCTTTACCTCTCATTTCTTTTTCTCACGTAAATCAAACATAACGGCTAGAAAAGCTGCATCAAAGTGTGTTGCTGCATCAAAAATTTAAATGACATTGCGAAAATCAACATCAAAGTCTGTTGTGTCAGAAACTTCAACGATGTCGCCAAAAAAAAAAACTTTCATAAAAAAATTTGTTGCTTCAGAAATCCCAATCACACCAAGAAGTCTTGCATCAAATGTAGCCGTTTTTCAGAACTTATATTTGACATGTCACACATAGTCGTTCTAAGTCCCCCGTAGTAAAGAAACCTCGAAAGAAAGGTCAAGCAGAATCACAATGAAACTCAAAGAGTTTTTTTTTTTTTATGAATTCAGTGTCAAAGACAACCTGTTGTTCGACCAAATCACTTTTAGCGCCGATCAATCGAAAGAAAGGTCGGATCATGAGCTAGTGTCTGTAATGATGACTGGTGTACGAGCTGATGATAGAATGACAGAGTTTGAAAGAAAATTCGAGTAAATGCAAAAAATAATTTAGGTATGTGACTTAGAAATTGCCTACCTCAAAAGTCAGATACGGAATCGAGAAACTGCTGAATCAAGTAACACTTCTGCTAAATCAAGCAAGACTTTTGCTGAACGAAATAATGACAAAGGAAAGAACATTCTCCAAGAGAAACAATCACAAAATTTAGCCTCGGTCGCTTCTCTGTCGGTTCAACAGTTACGGGACATGATCGTGAACTCTATCAGAGCTTAATTTAGAACCACAACTCTAAATTTTCTTATGTATTCCAAGCCGTATAAAAAGAAGATAGACAACTTGAGGATGCCTTCAGGGTACCGGCCACCTAAGTTCAAGCAGCTCGATGGAAAAGGCAACCCCAAGCAACATGATGTTCTCTTCGCAGAGACTTATGAAACCGCTACACTCGAAGTGACCTTCTCATCAGGCAGTTCGTCCAAACTTTAAAAGAAGATGTGTTAGGTTGGTACACTAATTTAGAGGCTGAAATAATAGACAGTTGGGAGGAGTTGGAGAAAGAATTCCTTATCTGGTTCTATAGCATAAGACGCACTGTCAGCATGATAGGAATAACAAGCGCAAAGTAACAGAAATGTGAACCTATCGTCTTTTACGTTAATCGTTGGTGAGCTCTAACCAACAAGAATGGCGGAGATCACATAGAAGAAACTTCAGACGAATATATACTTGTAAATGTAATTCTCCTTGAGTGATCTTCAAGGCATTAACATAAAGAGATTGAAAAGCAACAAGATGATGAAAGTTGTCATTTGACTTTAAAGGAAAGAGAGATAAAAGTATATCATTTTCCTGATTCAGACATTCCTCACATGTTAGAACAACTATTGGATGCGGAATTGATCAAACTTCTTGAATGTTTACGGCCAAAAGTGATAGGAAAAAAAATGATCATCCAAACTATTGCAAGTATCATCGAATCATTAATTTCTTTCCAAGAGACTTCTTCCCACAACAAAATAGGAAGTAGAATTTTCAAGTTCATATTGCATCAACGCCAAAGAAGTTGATGATACAAAAGAAATCAAGCAAATGACTTCTGTCCACAATCACATCAAGCCTTCAATTATTCGACATTCAGCTTTCCAAGGACAAAGTATCTCTACATCAAAGAGAAAAAAAAAAGTCCTCAACTTCAGTTGAGGTGCGATAATCCTCCTTTCAAAGATCAAGCAAGCCAATAAAAAGAAGGGAAAAGTACAAGTCCAACTACAGTTGTAACAAAATCCTCAGCTTTTCAAAGTTTAAATGTCACTATGACAAACAATAGGGAGCATATCAAGTTAGTTTTTGACCAACTCTCTTATGAAAGCTCAAGAGAAACTTCTAAAGATAAGTCCTCGTGTAAAATGAGAACCGATGAAGATATTCGTAGCATTGCTCTATCTCAAATGAAGAAGAGAATCTTTTTTACCATTGAGACAGAAGATTCATTAAAAGTTAAATGTCGCGATGTTGTTATCACCAACCCGCCAGATGAAGACGTTGAACAAGAGAAAGCTGAGTTTTCATGCCATCACATCACCATAATCGAAGATGCAAATATCGAAGAGTTTGATAAAGGTATTAATGAAACACCTATGTCACTCGAAGCATATAAAAATTACAGGATAGTTGATTAAACGGATCCAAAATTAGTTTGATCAACGAAAAAATTCTTAAAGACATGTTTTGCTTAAAGATATAATACTCTTTGGCGTACGAGTATAAACTACAAGCTACTCCTTGGCATACGAGTATAAACTACAAGCTACTCCTTGGTGTATGAGTATAAACTACAAGCTACTCATTGGCGTACGAGTATAAACTGTAAGCTACTCATTGGCGTATGCGTATAAACTGCAAGCTACTCATTGGCGTACAAGTATAAACTGCAAGCTACTCATTGGCGTATAAGTATAAACTGCAAGCTACTCATTGGCGTATGAATATAAACTACAAGCTACTCATTGGCGTATAAGTATAAACTGCAAGCTACATCTTGGCTCGCATAAGTAAAAAAAAAAGTGAATGGCCCAAACTTGTATATGAACTACGTTATGACTTGATCCCTTCCAATTAAAGGTTTCAGGTCGTCACCATTCTCTTCAAGTTTGAGAAGGTTGCCACTCTCTCTCAAAATTTGAGGTTGTCGTTATTCTCTTCATGTTTGAGGTCATCGATGCTCTTCCCAAATTTGAGGTCGCCGTTGCTTTTTTTAAGTTTGAGTTTGTTGCCTCTCTCACCAAGTTGGAGATTATCGCCGCTCTATCAAAATTTAAAGTCGTTGTTGCTCTCTTGAAGATCGAGATCATCATCGCTCTCACCAAGTTTGAATTCGTTATCGATCTCTCCAAATTTTAGGTCATTGTCATTTCTCTCAAAGTTTGAGGTCGTCGCCACTCTAAAAAAGTTCGAGGTCACGCAGTTCTCTTAAAGCTCAAAGTCATCATCGCTCTCTCAAAGTTTGAGGTCGTTGCTGCTCTGTTCAAGTTTGAAGCTGTCGTCGCCTTCTCCAAGTTTGAGGTCGTTGCAACTCTCTCAAACTTTAAGGTCGTCATCACTCTCTCTAAGTTTGAGGTCATTGTCGTTCTTTCCAAGTTCCAGTTCTAACGCCGTTGTTTGGTCTTAAAGTTATGTTGTCAATGATTCATCTTCAAATTTTGACGTTAGCGTAGATTCGTATTCAAATTCTGACGTTGTCGCTGATTCGTCTTCAAATTTGATGTTGGCGTTAATTTTTCTTTAAATTATGAGGTTGTTGCTGATTCGTCTTAAAATTATGACTTTGGCGTATCGTCTTCAAATTCTTACGTTGACACTGATTCATCTTCAAATTCTGGGGCTAACGTTGATTTGTCTTCAAATTCTGACGTTGGCTTTGATCGTCTTCAAATTCTGACCTTGAGGTGGATTCGTCTTAAAATTTTGAAGTTGTCGTTGATTCATCGTCAAATTATGAAGTTGTCGTTGATTCGTCTTCAAATTATGACATTGTCGTTGATTTATCTTCAAATTATGACATTGTCGTTGATTCGTCTGCTATGTTCTAATGTCGTTGCCTCATCTTCAAGTTCTAACGGATGACATGGATGGCTTCGTCTCCAAGTTCTGACGGATGGCATGGATGGCTTTATCTTCAAGTTCTGACGGATGGCATGGATGGCTTCGTCTTCAAGTTCTGACGGAGGGCATGGATGGCTTCGTCTTCAAGTTCTGACGGAGGGCATGGATGGCTTCGTTTCAAGTTCTGACGGAGGGCATGGATGGCTTCGTCTTCAATTCTGACGGAGGGCATGGATGGCTTCGTCTTCAAGTTCTTACGGATGGCATGGATGGCTTCGTCTTCAAGTTCTAACGGAGGGCATGGATGGCTTCGTCTTCAAGTTCTGACTGAAGGCATGGATGGCTTCATCTTCAAGCTCTGACGGAGGGCATGGATGGCTTCGTCTTCTAGTTCTGACAGAGGGCATGGATGGCTTCGTCTTCTAGTTCTGACAGAAGGCATGAATGGCTTCGTCTTTATGTTCTGACGGAGGGCATGGATGGCTTCGTCTTCAAGTTCTGACGGAGGGCATCGATGGCTTCATCTTCAAGCTTTGACGGAGGGCATCGATGGCTTCGTCTACAAGCTCTGACGGAGGGCATCAATGGCTTCGTCTTCAAGCTCTGACGGAGTGCATCGATGGCTTCGTCTTCAAGCACTGACGGAGGGCATGGATGGCTATGTCTTCAAGCTCTGACGGAGGGCATGGATGGATTCGTCTTCAAGTTCTAACAGAGGGCATGGATGGCTACGTCTTCAAGTTCTAACAGATGACGTGGATGACTTCGTCTTTAAGTTCTGACAGATGACGTGGATGGCTTCGTCTTCAAGTTCTGATAGATGACGTGGATGGCTTCGTCTTCAAGTTTTGACAGATGACGTGGATGACTTCGTCTTCAAGTTCTAACAGATGACGTGGATGGCTTCGTATTCAAGTTCTGGCAGATGACATGGATGGCTTCGTCTTCAAGTTCTAACAGATGACATGGATGGCTCCGTTTTCAAGTTTTGACAGATGACGTGGATGGCTTCGTCTTCAAGTTCTGACAGATGACGTGGATGGCTTCGTCTTCAAGTTCTGACAGATTATGTGGATGGCTTCGTCTTCAAGTTCTGACAGATGACGTGGATGGCTTCGTCTTCAAGTTCTGACTGATGACGTTGATGGCTTCGTCTTCAAGTTCTGACAAATTGCATGGATGACTTCGTCTTAGAGTTCTGACAGATGACATGGATGGCTTCGTCTTCAAGTTCTGACAGATGACATGGATGGCTTCGTCTTCAAGTTCTGACAGATGACATGGATGGCTTCGTCTTTAAGATCTGGCAGATGATGTGGATGGCTTCGTCTTCAAGTTCTGACAGATGACATGGATGGCTTCGTCTTTAAGATCTGACAGATGATGTGGATGGCTTCGTCTTCAAGTTCTAACAGATGACGTGGATGGCTTCGTCTTCAAGTTCTGACAGATGACAGGGATGGCTTCGTCTTCAAGTTCTGACAGATGACATGGATGGCTTCGTCTTCAAGTTCTGACAGATGATGTGGATGGCTTCGTCTTCAAGTTTGATAGATTACGTGGATGGCTTCGTCTTCAAGTTTTGACAGATGAACGTCTTCAAGTTCTGACTGATGGCTTGGATGGCTTCGTCTTCAAGTTCTGACAGATGATGTTGATGCCTTCGTCTTCAAGTTCTGACAAATGGCATGGATGACTTCGTCTTAGAGTTCTGACAGATGACATGGATGGCTTCGTCTTCAAGTTCTGACAAATGACATGGATGGCTTCGTCTTCAAGTTCTGACAGATGATGTGGATGGCTTCGTCTTCAAATTTGACAGATTACGTGGATGGCTTCGTCTTCAAGTTCTGACAGATAAACGTCTTCAAGTTCTGACTGATGGCTTGGATGGCTTCGTCTTCAAGTTCTGAAAGATGACGCTGATGGCTTCGTCTTCAAGCTCTGACAGATGACTTGGATGGCTTCATCTTCAAGTTCTGACTGATGACGTGGATGTCTTCGTCTTCAAGTTCTGACAGATGACGTTGATGGCTTCTTCTTCAAGTTCTGACAAATGGCATGGATGGCTTAGTCTTCAAGTTCTGACAGATGACATGGATGGCTTCGTCTTCAAGTTCTGACAGATGATATGGATGGCTTCGTCTTCAAGTTCTGACATATCACATGGATGGCTTCGTCTTCAAGTTCTGACAGATGACGTGGATGGCTTCGTCTTCAAGTTCTGACAGATGACGTTGATGGCTTCGTCTTCAAGTTCTGACTGATGACGTGGATGGCTTCGTCTTCAAGTTCTGACTGATGACGTTGATGGCTTCGTCTTCAAGTTCTGACAAATGGCATGGATGGCTTCATCTTAAAGTTCTGACAGAGGACATGGATGGCTTCGTCTTCAAGTTCTGACAGATGACATGGATGGCTTCGTCTTCAAGTTCTGACAGATGATGTGGATGGCTTCGTCTTCAAGTTTGACAGATTACGTGGATGGCTTCGTCTTCAAGTTCTGACAGATGAACGTCTTTAAGTTCTGACTGATGGCTTCGTCTTCAAGTTCTGACAGATGACACTGATGGCTTCGTCTTCAAGTTCTGACAGATGACTTGGATGGCTTCGTCTTCAAGTTCTGACAGATGACGTTGATGGCTTCCTCTTCAAGTTCAGACAAATGGCATGGATGGCTTCGTCTTCAAGTTTTGACAGATGACATGGATGGCTTCGTCTTCAAGTTCTGACAGATGACATGGATGGCTTCGTCTTCAAGTTCTGACAGATGATATGGATGGCTTCGTCTTCAAGTTCTGACATATCACATGGATGGCTTCGTCTTCAAGTTCTGACAGATGACGTGAATGGCTTCGTCTTCAAATTCTGACAGATGACGTGGATGGCTTCGTTTTCAAGTTCTGACAGATGGCGTGGATGGCTTTGCTTCAAATTCTGACAGATGAAGTGGATGGCTTCGTCTTCAAGTTCTGACAGATGACATGGATGCCTTCGTCTTTAAATTCTGACAGATGATGTGGATGGCTTTGTCTTCAAGTTCTGACAGATGACGTGGATGGCTTCGTCTTTAAGTTCTAACAGATTACGTGGATGGCTTCGTCTTCAAGTTCTGAAAGATGAACGTCTTCAAGTTCTAACTGATGACTTGGATGGCTTTGTCTTCAAGTTCTGACAGACGACGTTGATGGCTTCGTCTTCAAGTTCTGACAGATGACGTGGATGGCTTCGCCTTCTAGTTCTGACAGATGACGTGGATGGCTTTGTTTTCAAGTTCTGACTCATGACGTGGATGGCTTCGTCTTCAAGTTCTGACTGATGACGTTGATGGCTTCTTCTTCATGTTTTGACAAATGGCATGGATGGCTTCGCCTTCAAGTTCTGACAGATGACGCTGATGGCTTCGTCTTCAAGTTCTGACAGATGGCGTGGATGGCTTCGTCTTCAAGTTCTGACATATCACATGGATGGCTTCGTCTTCAAGTTCTGACACATGACGTGGATGGCTTCGTCTTCAAATTCTGACAGATGATGTGGATGGCTTAGTCTTCAAATTTTGACAGATGACGTGGATGGATTTGCTTCAAGTTCTGACAGATGATGTGGATGGCTTCGTCTTCAAGTTCTGACAGATGACATAGATGGCTTCTTCTTCAAATTTTGATAGATGACGAGGATGGCTTCGTCTTCAAGTTCTGACAGATGACGTGGATGGCTTCGTCTTCAAGTTCTGACAGATTACGTGGATGGCTTCGTCTTCAAGTTCTGACAGATGAACATTTTCAGGTTCTGACTGATGGCTTGGATGGCTTCGTCTTCAAGTTTTGACAAATGACGTGGATGGCTTTGTCTTCAAGTTCTGACAAATGACGTGGATGGCTTCGTCTTCAAGTTCTGACAGATGATGTGGATGGCTTCGTCTTCAAGTTCTGACTGATGACATGGATGGCTTCGTCTTCAAGTTCTGACAGATGAACGTCTTCAAGTTCTGACTAATGACTTGGATGGCTTCGTCTTCAAGTTCTGACAGATGGCATGGATGGCTTCGTTTTCAAGCTCTGACAGATGGCATAGATGGCTTCGTCTTCAAGGTCTGACAGATGACATGGATAGCTTCGTCTTCAAGTTCTGACAGATGACGTGGATGGCTTCATCTTCAAGTTCTGACAAATGACGTGGATGGCTTCGTCTTCAAGTTCTGACAGATGACGTGGATGGCTTCGTCTTCAAGTTCTGACAGATGACGTGGATGGCTTCGTCTTTAAGTTCTGACAGATGACGTGGATGGCTTCGTCTTCAAGTTCTGACAGATGAACATCTTCAAGTTCTGACTGACGGCTTGGATGGCTTCATCTTCAAGTTCTTACTGATGGCTTAGATGGCTTCGTCTTCAAGTTTTGACAGATGACATTGATGGCTTCGTCTTCAAGTTGTGACAGATGACATGGATGGCTTCGTCTTCAAGTTGTGACAGATGATATGGATGGCTTCGTCTTCAAGTTGTGACAGATGTCATTGATGGCTTCGTCTTCAAGTTGTGATAGAAGACATGGATGGCTTCGTCTTCACGTTCTGACAGATGACATGGATGGCTTCATTTTCAAGTTCTGACAGATGACATGGACGGCTTCGTCTTCAAGTTCTGACAGATGATATGGATGGCTTCGTCTTCAAGTTCTGACAGAAGACATGGATGACTTCGTCTTCAAGTTGTGACAGATGACATGGATGGCTTCGTCTTCAAGTTTTATGGTGGCGGCGAAACTTTAAACTTTAAGCCTCAACAAACTATGGTGGCGAACCTCGATTTAGACCCGGCTAGGCAACAAGGCTCAGCATTATGTAGACGAGCTAACTCCGGCAGTGAATGAATTTCATCAGCAGTAGGGATAACGGCCAAAGAGCTTGATTTTGAAACCCTCGATGTTCGATGATAAGTTCACAAATTTGGTTCAGATATTTATAAGAAGGATTGAGAGAATCTTTGATTATCTTGCATTTGAGAATATCACGTGATTTGCTGAACTTGGAAATTATTTCCATTTGAATTCCAATCCCATTTTCTTCTCGAATAAAGATATAATATTTCGTTATTATGTATTTTTATCTTTATTTTATTTTAGTTCATGGAATTGTGGCGTGAATGAAGGAAGAACCATTCAAATGAATCATCAAATTCATTTCAGAAAAAATTACCTCTCCAATAAATGCAACTCTAATAAAGTTGGGGTGGATTTCAACTGATCGTGAGGAATTAAGTTTTTGCCAAATTCATTAAAAAAAAAATGTAACTCAATTGAAATTGAAAATGATCCAAGTTCCTGTTCAAATCAATTGAAATTGTAACTCAAATTAAAAAAATTGAGTATATTTTAGAATCTGCAAATTCCAAGGTTCCAATATTCAGGCTAAAAAATAAAAAAATCTGTTCCAATACAAGGCTTCATAGAAGTTCAAGATGATCTCAATTTTAATCAAACCCAAAGTTTTGAAAGTTCAAGACGATCTCAATTTTAATCAAACCCAAAGTTTTGAAAGTTCAAGACGATCTCAATTTTAATCAAACCCAAAGTTTTGGAAGTTCAAGACGATCTCAATTTTAATCAAACCCAAAGTTTTAGAAGTTCAAGACGATCTCAATTTTTAGTTCCACCTTCAAGTTAAAGCTTGAAGGGAAAAATTCCATGCTCCATTTGAAACTTCAAATACTCAAATTTAATTTCCAACCAACAAATTCAAGAAGGTCAAGTTTCAAGATCAAGTCAATTAAAATTTTGCCTCAAATCAAAATCGAACACCTTCTACCAATGATAACTTGCAAGATCAAGATTCAAGTTAAAGTCAACCTAATCCAAGTTCTCATTGAAGTTCAAGACATCTCAATATTTGTTTCACTTTTAAATTAAGATAAAGATTGGACAAAGCTCAAATTTCATGTGAAATTCCCAAATATTTTGTTGTTTAGTCCAAGTAATTTTCTAAGTGAAATAAAAAAGAAAGTTCCATCAAATTCAAACAATGAAATTGGTTCAACATCACATTCAAGCCAATTCAAACATTCGAATCATAATTCAAATTTTTGCAAAGTGATTCAAGTTCGTTCAATCAAATAAAGAGTCTTGAAAGTTTTAGAAGGCTTTTTATGACGATCAAAGCAAAATTGAGATGGAACAATTTTCAAAATACATTTGAAATTTCAAATTATTTTAAAATTTGAAGAAGTTCAAATCTCCACCATATTCAAGGAGATGGAGTTGGTTCACTCTTGATTAAGTCAAGCCAAAATCTTATGTTTAGGCAAGACAAATTTTAGTATTTGTTCAACTTCTCAAGCTTTAAGTTGAACAATCTAGAATTTTAAATTGAAGTGGAACTTTTTGCCAAATTAAATGTTGGGAACAATCAAATTTTCTCAAATGCAAGCTACATAAATTGGATACAACTTCAATTTATTTATGTTGGATTCAAGATTTAAGTTCAAATTTTACTTCAAAATTAAGTAGATCATAAATTCTACTAAAATTTCAATCTTTTCATGCCGAATAATGAAAGTCATAATTTTGACCAAATTCCAGAATGTGATTGATCGGCACGGAGAAAATGAGTTAAGAAAAACGATCAAAATTATGACCCAAATTTATACACTTCGATTGAATTGACGCTTCATAGAGTCGAAGTTAGAATAAATAAATAAATAAATAAATAAATAAATATATATATATA
>JBBMKA010057289.1:0-18122 GCA_037833695.1 Sechiopsis laciniata
ATATATATATATATATATATATATATATATATATATATATATTAGTAGAAATGAGCCAAACATTAGATTTTAAGAAAAGTCAATGTCTCAAAACTTAGTTAGATTTATATACTTGTGTTTCTAAAATGAACCAAACTTAATTGATTTTGTAGGTAGTGTTAAAAATAAAATCATTTTAAAACTAATTTTATTTCATAAAAAATTGATTTCAACTCATTATATGAAAGGGAGATGAATGAAGGAAAAATTAGTGATTTAAAAAAAAAAGAAAAAAAGAAAGAAAGAAAATGCGCAAACTAATCTATTAAATGTTTGTTAGATTAATATTTATCAAATTCAATTGGGAGGAGACGAGTTTAAGAAAGGGAGATAGAGAAAGAAGATAAAGGTTGGAGAGATAGCTACAATTTGTTTTTCTTAATAACACCTTTATCCTTCCATATCTTATTTAAGTTAGATATAGGAAGAATAATTGCAAAACTTATCAACGGAGATAATTGATCAAATTAAAAATTTAAAATATAATTGTTACTAATATCATAATTAAGGTGAGTTGTGCAATTTTTTTTATTTAAAAATAAAATTACACACTTCATTATTATCGAAATAATATACTTCATTATTAGGATTATAACAAACAAATAAATAAAAAATGGTAATACTAAACTCAAACCTTATAATAATAATTGTCAACAAAAAAAGTAATTCAACGTCATCAATGTACAAGTCATAAGTTCGAATCTCATACTTTCAATAGAAATTAAAAAGAAAAAATCTATAATGAAATATTTTCAACCATCATGAAATGATTCAAGTGGTCAATGAAGGTTTTGAAATGCTTAATATGTCCCGTGATATCAATCGATTTACGTGCACGGACACAAAAAAAGTGAAATATTTTTAATTAAGGTTTTAGACGATAAGTCAGCTTTATAAAACTATATATCGTCTAAAGAAACCATAATAATGTACCATAAAAGCAGGATCCCTTCCAACGATAAATGTGAATACGCCATGGAAGACGAATCCTTACAGAAAGTTGCCATTTCAGGGCCAATCTTAGCTTCTTTGATCCAACGCTTCTCCGCAGCCGGCGCCGTCGACGGCGTACTTTGTGGCCATGTCTCCGAGATCACCCCCGTATCGCTCTCCGACGATTCATCTTCTTCAACCAACACCCAACCTGCGGTTCGCGTCGCCACCGTCACCGGATTTCTCTGCTCGGGCACCACCAACAGCTTCTACGATTCTTCCGGTCAAGTAGATTCTCAATTTCTCAACTGCCTTCTCGCCGGAGAAGATCGCGATTCTTTTCTAGGTTGGTTTTCCTGTCGCCGGCGATCTCAACCTCGGCCGTCCATGCGTGAGTATTCGGTGAGTTCCTCTTTGTCTTCGTTGAAGGAATTTTCGTTTCCAGTTAAAGATTCTGCGAATCCGATTGTTATAAACCCTAGTTTGTTTCTGCTGTTAACTTCGCCGCTTTCCGATCAAATTATCCACACGCATGAGTACCGGGCTTTTCAATTTCGATCCTCCGGTGAGTTCTTTGAGCCGAAATCGATTGACATTGTGAATATTGGCCCGGCATTTCGTGGTCACTATGGGGCGTTTACCCCTAATTCTCCTTTTCCTAATTTGCTATGTGAAATGAGATCTTCGCCGATGATCGAGGATGGGAATGATGAGAATTTGAATGTGATGAAGCAAAACTCGAAAGATCAGAAGCAATTGAATGTATGTGCTGAAGGGTTTGAGGTTGGGAATTTGACTCGGTTATTGGGTTCTGAGGCTGCTAATTATACTGCTGGGTTGGAGGATTTATATGACAAGATGCTTGTTAAGATCGAAAGCTTGGCGCGGCTCGTCGAGAAGGGCTCTGCTCAGGTTCTTGAGCAGGTATTCTATTGCTTCTATATTAATGAACCCTTGAGGAAAAACAGCTAGTATATCATTTAGGCATGCTTGTTTTTTTAATTTGTTTTTGTCATTGCTTAATGCTATACTTGATTGTTCAATTTCTTCCGAAATTGTTTGGTTGTGGAACTGTAGAATGATTATTTTAAGTGGTTAGAAATTTGAGTTTTAGTAATAACTCATTTGAATGTGATTATTTTTAGAAGAGTTGCAGTGAATACTTAATAGCTAGTTTGGATGATGATTTTTGTAGAAGAGTTACAGACAATAGCTCGTTTGGATGTGGTTAGAAATGAATGATTATTTTGAAGGGTTAGAATTGAGTAGTTAAAAATGAATGATTAGAAATGAGTGGTTAGAAATGAATGATTATTTTGACCAGTTAGAAATAAGTGGTTATTTTGAATGATTACAATAGCTTGTTTTGATGCGATTGTTTGAAAAGAAGTTGTAAAAACTCATTTGTAATAACTCGTTAATTACGTCAAACAAACACCCCTCAAGGTTTTATATAGTATACTTTGTAACTTTTTGCAGGAAAACCACAACAGGAAGTTAAGATATAAAGTTGCAAGGTACCATGGTTATGAGTAAGAAATTTGTTCCTACTACTGGCATTTTTGTTCATGTAAGCTCATTTCTTCATTACCCATCATCCTACTACTTTCATTTGCATCTCTAATCTTTTGGGTGTGTCACTGGATGGATTCCTTGAAACCTTTATGACAGAACTTGAATTCAATTATGTACTTGTAGTGAGGTTCTCTTCTCTTTCAGGTGAGATGGGACTAATTGTTTTAGTTGTAGTTTATGGTTAACCTGTTACTTTATCATTAGGTTGGACAATATAAAGGGCTTTGAGTTGAAGTTGTTTAGCTTAATCTAGTCCTTTCCACACAAAAAATAATAACAATAATAATCTTACACTAGACCTTTTTTCTGAAAACCCAAAAATCAGAGTTTTGCTCCACTATATCCGGTAACCACGCTTGTTCTTAGGCCAGGCACCGGAAGACATCAAATGAATGGAGACATGAGGGGTGTCTATAAGATGATTGTAGGAGTCCAATAGTATGTAATCTCGAGGCATTATTTTTCGTAAGTCTTCATCCACTCCTGAATGGTCCATTCCAGTGTTCTCCCTCTAAACTTTCTAGGTGAAGGCCAACTAACTTTATGTGTGCATCGATTCCTCTCGATTGAAATGTTTGTTGAGAAGCATATATTCTGTTTGTTCTTGAGAAGCGTATGATCCTAATTCTAGCTAGAATGAGGTATTTGTATTATTAATGGCAAGAGGTAAAGTCTCAGTTTCCTAGAGTGAACATTACTCAAAGAATCTGCTTGTTTTTTTTTCTTTTCCCTCTATTCTTAATGAAGTGCTATTTTTTTAATAAAGGAGAAATGAGAGGGTGAAGAACCCCATCTAATGTTTTTCTTGATGAAGTATCATTTCTTAATGTTTTTCTTTCTTGAAGTTTGATTGAAAGTAAAATTGATTTTTCCCCTTGGCTTTATTATTGAGATAGCAAGTTTGGTGACAAATGTGGTGTTTGGAATTACTAGTTCATTTATAAGCGTAGCTAGAGATGTTCATTTTTCATGCGGGGCCGGGGTCCCGTGGTGACCAGCCCCTAACGGGGCGGTGAATCTCCGTTTAGGCGGAGAATGAGAAAGTGAGCGGGGATGAAAAATTTCCCGCAAGGTAAACGGGGACGGGGAATGTATTCTCCATCCCCGTTTCCCCAATCTCCGACCCGTTTACATTTTTAATTTTTATTTTATTTTTACAATTATTTTTTCCCTTTTTTTTTTCACCAATTTGCATAACTCTTTCACACGTTACTAATTTGCAAATCTCTTTTCACACAACAACAGTAGTATTTCTTTTACTAATTTGTTTTCAAACTCACTATTTTATTCCTCCATAATCAATAATCTTTAGTTATAATTTTTTTATCGATAGAAATATTTATCCAAATATATTTTTCTTCAATAATTAGCTATCTTATTGAAAAATAATATATATTTTTCATACTATTTGAAAATATTATTAAAAAAAATATTTATAAAAATTAAGATTAGAAGAAAAAAAAAATTAAACGGTGAAAAATTCTCCGCAAGGAACTCGATCCCCGTCCCCATCCCCGTGAAAAAAAATGGTGAATTTCGTAGGGACGGAGATTGATTTGGTGGCTAGGACGGGGAAGCCATTCCCCGGCCCCGTTCCGTAGACATCTCTAAGCATAGCGTAGGCACCATTTTCGACCTCCTCACATATTGATCAAGAGTTATACCCCCATTTTCCATCCCGATGCGGATATATTTTCTCACTTCCGACCAACTCTCATCATTCTCCTGTACTGCGACGTTTCACAATGATCAGGACTGATGAGTTCAATATCTTGATCATGTCGATTATATATTACTAAATTATTGTTGTTTACCTGTGCTCATTTCCAATCCTTCTTCCTTGGCCTTCCAATGCCAATTCTTTTATGTTAAATTATGCACACAGATGAATGAATGTAAAGTCACCAAACAAGTAAAACTGTCCATTCATAGCAAAGAAGTACAGAAACAAGATCTGCAACATCTATTAGTTATCTAATTCCCATTCTTTGTTTTCATCTGTACTCCAGAAGCAGGGATTGCAAGTCGACGACGCTGTAACAAAAGTGCGAACTTTTGGCATCGAGACCTGAATTCGGCATGCTGTTGAGATTACAATGGTAACTTTCTGAGCTGAAGGAAGGTACTAAGCAATCCTGAAAGAAGTCCTAGGAATGACCTTAAAAGCTTTAGGCATCAAGATAGATAGAATGAGTTGCCCCACAACCTTTGCTTTTGTGTATGAGGTACATCTTCTCTATAATGTCATTCCTTGCTTTTTGTCACTTTGAAGAATCTACTACTCTGTTTTAACATGATTTCATATATTCCATACAAAGTGTTCTGTTCTTGATTGGACTCTTGTCAATCTTGATACTCATGAGTTTTTTATTTTTTTAATGAATTTTCAAATGGTCCCTTTTAGGAAAAGTCTTAGTTGGTACTTTTCATACACCAAGTGTTGTTTGGGTGTACTTTAGGTACAATTGTTTGATTCTTATGGGGGTGTTTGTTGGTTGAATTTATGTAAGATTTAAAATGAATATTTACTAATTACTCTTAAAAAAAATTACATTCAAACAAATTTTTGTAATTACTCAAAATAACTCTTCATTTTTACTATTCATTTTTAATTATTCATTTGTAACACATAGAATAACTTCTCATTTCTAACCACTGATTTCTAACTATTTATTTATAACTTCTCATTTTTAACCACTTAAAATAACTCATTTTTAATAACTCTTTTTTTAACTATTTTTTTTAAATCTATATCTAAACAAGCTATTGTCTCTAATTTCTCTACAAAAAATTATATCAAAACGACTTTTTTGCTATAACTTAATTTTTAACCACTCAAAATAACTTTTCAAACTAATTCTTCATCCAAACATCTCCTATATCATCATCTATTGGTTGTTGCGTGTTGATCTCTACTACAGTTCATAAACAGATAAGAAACCAGTATATGGATAGAATAGTAAGTATTGAAATTTATTTTCAGGTTTATTTGTTTATTCAGAAGAAAGAAGCTTCCTTCGTTCTTGGCAAAATATCTTCCTTTCCGAACAGAATGATGTCCTCTTTGGCGAAATTTATTTTCTGTTTCTTTTTCTAATATCAATTCAATCGAATAATTCTTTTGTTTGTTTTTTGTTTTTGTTTTTTTGTTTTTTTGTTTTTTGTGTTTTTGTCACTCCCTGATTTGGAGAGGACTGTTTGTTTTGGTGCATCAAGTGCCCTGTTTAGTAGGTCGCAACAAAAAATTAAAAAATCGAAAAATCGAACCGAATCAATCCAATTTAATGGATCAGATTGGTTTTTTAGCATAAAGTTAGACATATCGGTTTGTAATTTGAAAAAATTGAATTGGTTTCAATTTTCGTTTTAAAAAATCAATAAAAACTGAACCAAACTGAATATATATCGTCAATAAGTCATATAAAGTTATCTTCCTTTAATTATTTACAACATTTTCTAAAGTGTTGAAGGTCAATTTCTTATAGTAAATATTTTTTTATCCTTTAAATCTCAATATATTTTTCAAGTAACTTTATCGATCTTTAATTTTTTTCATATTGGTTATTAGAAATGTCCACGGTGCGGGGCCGGAGAATGACTTTCCCGTCCCCGTCCCCGGAAAAATTCCCGTTTTTTTTCTCAGGGATAGGGGCGGGGATTCCCGGGTATCCCGCGGGGATTTTTTTTTTTTTACATTTTTTAAATATTTTTTTGGAAAATAATTTTAAATAATTAGATTTTCTTAGAAAATATCTATAAATTTTAACTATAATGTTAATTATTGAAGAAAAATATTCATATGAATAGATAATTTCATCAACAAATATATTTTTATTTGAAAATTAAAGTGGTAAAGTATAGAAAAAAATATTAAAAAAAAAAAATAGACGGGACGGGGAAAATGGACACCTCTAGAAATGAACGTGTTTTTTTAGTCATTAAAATATTCAAATCCACAGGCGCGTGTACTACAAGTCAATCAGAAAACGCTTGTGCATTAGATTTAAATTAGTTAAATATAAAAAATAATTATAAATATTGTGATTTTTAAACAAAATTAATTCGATATAAATAATACCTTCTAATAAGAATTTTTTTTTTTTTGAAATAATATAATATAGTAACAATACATAATATAGTAAGATGAAAAAAAATATAGTATTAATAACTATAGATACAAATATTTTAAAATTGTTTATATTTATAAACATTTTATAAAAAAAACCGATCTAATACAATTTTTCATTTTTTTATTGCCTTCTTTGTCATCTTGTGTTCGTTTGGTTATTTTTTTTTTCTTTCTTTCTTTTTTACAGCAAAAAAGGGCAAAAGGATAAAAGAAAAGAAAGACCCCAAATAAAGCGTAGATTTGGATGGAGAGACAAATAACAGCCCCATGTGGTTTCACCAACTACCCTAGAACCTAATATCCATTAATAAAAAGGAAAATTTAAAAAAAAAAAAATTGTGAATTTTCTCCGCCATTTTAGCTTTTGTGTGTTGTTGTGTCGTGCATATTTATTTTTGGGTTTTTTAGGTGTGTTTATTTGGAGCTGGAATTTTGACCCAGCCTCCCTCACACCCACCCCCGGACCCCCTGTTTTGAAGTTTTCTCATTTTCATTTCTGTGCTTTTGTGTGTGTTTGAGTCTCTTGTGGGGGTAACCGGATTTGTGATATTTGGTTTTGTTGACTGTGAGGAAATGTGGAGAGACGCTGGAACTCCTGCTGATTCTTTCTATGAGGTTCGCCCCGAGTGCACCGATGGCCCCAAATCCCGCTTCAAGATCAGGGTTTGTTTTCTTTTTTCTTTTTTTTTTTTTGGAAATTGTTGGAACCTTTAATTTGTTTCCTTTCTTAATGCTTCATCCTCGTAGCTTCTTTCCAGGTATGGTCAATCTGCCACCTTTTTGGCTCTTACTTTTGCATTGTCATTATTTTTATGTCTTTTCAGGCACATTTTTTGGTGGCTTTTTTATCATCAGCCTAGAAATACTGTTTTTATGACTAACAATGCTTGCATATATTGGGTTTCAATCAATTTTTTGGTTCTCCTTAGAACAGATAGATGGGAATGGCGTTAATTTCTTTCTGATATTTCATTCTAGTTGCTTAAAGAAAAAGGGAAGCTATGGTGGTATTACTGTTTTTTGTAAAATCTCGTCCAAATCACAAGGAGACTCAAATGGGGAATAAATAGATTCAAATATGTTTATGCTTTTTTCCTCTGAATTATTCTTACTCAATCCCGTTTCTCTGTGGTTCATTCATTGTCCTGCTAAACTACTTACTTTATCCTGTTTATATGTCATTTCCATTTCACTTTTGGTATTTTATATATCTATGATTTCCAATTTGAATGAAATCCAGTTGTTGCTTTTAGTGTTGATAATTCAACATTCATGCAGGCTGGGAAAACCTTAAGTGTTAGAAAATGGCAAGCAGCTTTTAATGCTGAAGGTCAACTCGACATAGCAAAGACATTAGAACGCATTCATCGTGGGGTAAGTTCAATGTCACCATTTTTTATTCCATTTAGACTGTTTCGTGCTATTCTGGTCTTTGGATAAACACTCTCTTTAGAAGTTGCTCAACTTTATCTGCTAATTGATAACTGATTTGCTTTTCATCACTGTGATCATTCCATAATGTAAAAGTTTTTTCTTTGGCATGGTAATGAGTATTAGAGAAAATATGCGATGGATATAGCAATAAAATGTCTGGACAGTAATGTTAAGAGGTCTAATGATGAAGTTTTTGTTTTCCAAATTTTCCATGTAATACAGGGGATTCATCCTTCAGTCAGAGGAGAAGTGTGGGAATTTCTTCTTGGTTGTTATGATCCTACGAGCACCTTCGAGGAAAGAGAAGAGATTCGCGAACGTCGAAGGTAGTCCTGTTATCCTCTTACATTACTAAATGATATATATCTAATTTGATGCGCAATAAGAGAAGCCACTCTTTGATAATCCACATTATTTGCCTGAAAGTTATTGCATCATATAAAATTTCTGCAGTCTTTTTTGCCCTTCAATTATTGGTGGCGTATAAATTGGCTTCAAACTGACTTTTTAGTTTCCAATAAACGGCACTTCCAAAGGTGACCTTGATTGTAAGGACTTGGAGATACCTTCTATGGTTTTGTATGTGTTCAACAAAACATATATTTTCCAAAGGTGACCTTCAATCCCACGTGAAAAACTTAGATCCCAAAACAAGGCTTAGTTTTTTCAAAACATATGTAGTATTGAGATAACAAAACAATAAATGAATAGGTGAAATTAGTATTTGTAGGCTTAAAAATGAGGAACCAAATTGTTATTAAACGGGACTTTAATAACTTCAAACCCTCTCCTAGAGTTGGCCTTAGAGTAAGGAAAGCATATTCTAGGATTGGTGAAGATGGATCATGAGCATAATGCAAGAAGTGGGGCCTCTATAACCCATTAACCCTAAGTAAAACAAAGGCTAAATAGTAATTGTGGCACCTATTCTTTAAATTAGAATGAATGCTTAGATTTTGAACTTTTCAACTAGCAGGGTACAGTATGCCACGTGGAAGGAAATCTGTCGACATATGTTTCCTGTCGTTGGAAGTGGTAGATACATCACAGCACCTGTAATCACAGAGGATGGTCAGCCTATTGAAGACCCGCTTGTACTTTTGGAGGCAAATCCAGAAAAGGATCCGGATGTACCTCAAGATACTGACGCTGCTGATGCCAATGGTTCACGACCAAATTCTTGTAGTAATATGGAAATTGTGAAGGATCAGAAAATAATTCAGTGGATGCTTACTTTACATCAGATAGGTTAGTAGAAGTCGTGCACGCACACACATGTGACAAATTTAAATTTTTTTGATTGCCTTAGTCCTTACTACTTTAGTGGATGCTTACTTTACATCATATATTTGTTTACATGATGGGACATATCTCACTTTGCACTTCTAATTTTTTATTGAAACTGACCATTATAAAAATGTTCATGCAAGGTCTTGATGTGGTTCGGACTGATAGAACATTGGTATTTTATGAAAAGAATGAAAACTTGTCAAAACTGTGGGATATTCTGGCTGTTTATGCCTGGATAGATACAGATGTCGGCTACTGTCAAGGTGGGTGATTTTTATGTAGCCTCTTTTCTTCTGAGAAATGAGATTTGTTTTCTAGAGTATTAACTGTAGTCACCTTCCGAGTTCTATATGGTTGAAAAGTTATTTGAGGAGGGTTCTGCCTAAAAATTATCTATTTCATTGGAGAAAATACATATTCTGAACCTGATTAATGACTATTTCTGAGTAGGAATGAGTGATCTTTGTTCCCCTATGATAATGCTTCTTGAGGATGAAGGCGATGCATTTTGGTGCTTTGAACGGTTGATGCGCAGATTGGTACTAACCTTTTTTTCTTTGATGCTTTGTATTTGATATCTATCAACCTTTGCATGTAAGTCAATTATATTGAGTAGCTCCATGCTCAAGGTTTCAAAGTTGTTATTCTAAAAATAATGGTGTGGAATTTTATACCATGATTTTCTGTCTCTTCATCAACCAATCAAGTTCTTCGTTTCTCTCTTTTTACATAGCAAAATACATTTCTACCTTCGGTCTCAAATATTTTTGTTTCTTCTCTATCAAAATGTTTTCTACACTTTTAGTTTCCCATGATGCATTCTATTTGAAATGTTACAGCAAGGGAACTTCAGATGCACAGATAGCTCTGTCGGTGTGGAGAGTCAACTCAGTAATTTGGCTGCTATCACGCAAGTCATTGATCCAAAACTTCATCAACACTTAGGTATTGCTTTTAGACTTTTATTTTACGTGCAGATCTTCAGCTATATGAGATTTACAATAGAATTATTGTCATCTAGTGATAGTTGCAAATGGTGATTGATTTAATGGCCATAAATTCACATGAAAACTGAGGGGTCTAGAAGAGACATTGCAACCGTTCAATTTATGATCCAATCAGAGCTTATTTGGTTTGGTCTTTAAACTGTATGATAATCTGCAAACTATAGAGAACTTCCATGCTTTTGTTCAATTAAACTTAGCTTTTCTGTTGATTGGTTATATTTGGACTATCTAGATTTATCTTCTGTGGTGTTTGTTTATTATGATTTCTCTTTCTTATCTTCTGCTTTGAAAGAAAGTAACAATGAAGGTGTTCTTTTTATGAACACAGAGACTCTTGGCGGTGGAGATTATCTTTTTGCATTCAGGATGCTTATGGTTTTGTTCCGGCGAGAGTTGTCCTTTTGCGATTCTTTGTATCTCTGGGAGGTACTTCTTTTATATCCCTGTATTATTACTGGCATAAACGAGTGTTTGAAAGCATATCCTGTTTATAGGCTGCTTGAAGCGCCGGCCTACCAAATAACTTTCTTTAGAAGCGGTTAAGATATCATACTATGTGGTTGAAGATGGCTATCGTAAATTGTATAAAATTCTTACACTTCTGTTGTTGCACAGATGATGTGGGCCCTGGAATATGATCCTGATCTATTCTCTTTGTATGAAGAACCTGATATGCTCAATGAGAATGCCGAGGGATCGAAAGGAAAAGCAAAATCGATGCGCCAATGTGGAAAATATGAGAGGGAGAATATGAAAGCAAAGAACTCACAAGCTCCTCTTCCAATCTCTATTTTCCTTGTTGCTAGTGTCTTGAAAGATAAGAGCACAAAGCTACTTACAGAAGCTCGGGGTCTGGACGACGTTGTAAAGGTTCGCCTCTCAATCTAATAACTTGATCCGTTAGGAGGAACCTTCAACCAATTCAGGTCAGAAAGATGCACTAACTTAAACTGAAGCATGAGAAATAGCAAAAGTGCTGGGCAACTCAAGAGAGTGTAGGTTGCACTTATCGGTTCGTATTGCCGAACAACTTGTGAGGTTAAAAAATTAAGTAGAAAAGGAAATGCCAATGTAAAAGAAATAATGTTCAGAAAATTGATATGATTCAGGATCTAGATTATATAAAAAGGTAAAAGAATACAAGATAAACCAAGATTCGATAGGTCTTGGAATCCCCTCTCAAGAGAATACCCTCTATGAGTCTCACAAGATAATCACTCAATATTTGGATCCCTAAACCCTACCCTAACCCTCTCTATTTATTATAAAATACCCTAACTTACTCCCCAAGTAATTGCTAACATATCCTTATATTAATCCTATTTCTACTAAGACCCAACCCTATAGGTGATGGTAAACAAATAACTAAGATAAAATTTTGAATTTTTTTTTTTTTTTTTTTGTGGCGGCGGCGGCGGCTGTGGAGGCAGCAGTGGTAGCGGCAGCGGTGGTGGTGGGGACAGTGACAGTGGCAGAGGTGGTGACGGCGACAGCGGCAGCAGTGGTGGTAGTGCGTCGGTGGCAGCGGCGGTGGTGCGTCGGTGACAGCAGCGGTGGTGGCAAAGGTGGAGGCGGCGGTGGCAGTGGTGGTAGCGACAATGGTGGTGGCGGAGGTGGCGGCGACGGTGTCGGAGGTGGTGGCGGAGACGGTGGTGGCGGCGGTGGTGGTGGCAGCGGCACTTCAAAACCCTAGCCGTCACTTTTTCTTCCAATATAATTTCCTCTTTGATCTCTCTAAAACAACTTTTTAGGTCTTCTCTGAATTCTTTTTTTTTTTAGAATCAATCAAGGCCTTCAAACTTTGCAACCATTCTTGAATGGAACGAACATCTTCTAGATCCATTTCTATAACTAAGAATCGAAATAACCAAGAATCGAAATAGCTCTGATACCAATTGATATGATCCAGGATCTAGATTATATAAGAAGATAAAAAAATACAAGATAAACCAAGATTTGATAGGTTTTGGAACCTCCCCTCTCAAAAGAATACTCTATATGAGTCCTATGAGATAATCACTCAATAATCACTCAATATTTGGATCCCAAAATCCTACCCTAACCCTCTTCATTTATAATAAAATACCCTAATTTAATCTCTTAAGTAATTACAACTTATTCCCCAAATAATTGCTAACATACCCTTATATTATTCTTATTTTTACTCAGACACTATCAAAAATCTTCCACCATTGACAACTGTTTGGGTTTTTTTCTTCTTATTCTTCTCTTTTGTTAGATATTAAATGACATGAGTGGAAATATGGATGCCAAAAAAGCTTGCACAGGGGCAATGAAGCTTCACAAGAAATATCTAAAAAAGGTAATGCGTTTTTGAAGTACTTGTTTTTCATACATAATGTTTCACAAGTTGGTCTGCAAATGAGAGGCAAAGTTGAAGATCCTCAAACTCTGCTGCTGCAGGCCAAGAAGACATAGCATTAGAGATGGCTGTAACTATATTTTTCGGACCATGGAGTTCGGGCAGGAGATAAGTGTATCGTTCCCTCTCAAACCAGTGCCAGAATTTGTTGAACACTATACAATTTTTCTGACCAGATATACATTCCCACATGTCAAATTTGTTGTATGTAATTTTTTTTTTTTTTTTTCCTGACAATGAAAGAATATAGTTTGTGATAATTATCTGATTCTTTGCAACAACTTTATGCATACAGAAGTAAATATCATTTGTATACGGGAAGAGCATTCCACTGAAGTCCACGAGTTTATTTATTTATCTATTATTATTATTGTTATTTTTTTGTGGAAGATTTTCAAGCAACATGAAGCCAAAGCTCAACATAATTGGAATTGTGTGTTATGGGTGAAATTGGACTTTAAGCAGATACACGGATTGAGGTGACGGCGGAGCGTGAGTGATCGAAAGCAGCATGGTGGATGTAAGAACCCGACTTCTAATAACAGCCCTAGACTTGGTTCTTACTCAGCATGCATGATTTAAATATAGTTATAACAGAAAATTGTAAAACAAATAACCGCTTTATTCCAAAACATAAAGTGTTCCAAATAAAAAATAACTTAAAACAACAGTTGTGCCTCTGGCAAGAGATTATTAAAATCAGTTTGAAATAATAAAATCAACTCTAATTATCATGCTGAATCAATAACCAAAAGAAAGAATTAAATAAACAATGAACGTAGCGGACTCCCATGATCCATTAACGCCTCTTCTAGCCGTCTCGGTGCTGTTCCAAGTTACCTGGTGGAAATCACAGAAATAAGGGTGAGCACGAAGGTATTCAGTAAGAATCTCCAACCAGGATACAGGACACAAGTCATCACATAATCTAGCATCCTAGCAACACATGCAAACCGATCAACTTTCAATCCAAACTTGAGTTATCAACATAACTCCCAATATCGGGAGTTTGCTGACTCCTGACCTAACAATCAGCTCACCGCACTGATCTGAACACTTGGAGAACGATCCAAGAGTTCGGCTCTAAACAATCATAAGGAATAGTGTACTGACAGCACTAGCCCGAGAGAGCCTTCCTCTCGGCATCTAGTGTGTGTACGCGCACACCACATGCTATTGGAACCAAGTAAAAGCAGGCCTATGCAGACTACACTGGTCCAGGTCCACATGCCTAACAAGACTCGGAATTGGTGTCTACTGATCCACAATCGGTGGGAGGCCCTCAGCACCCTACTGTGGCAGCCTGTTCACACCTAACACCTGAAGCTAAGGAAACTCGCATGGCATGCTTACACCATAATCAGAATCCTGCTCTAGCAAGCCTCGAAACTAGGCTATACCGGGGGCGGCATGTTCTATCACATCCCCCGGCTTGAGAAGGCGGCATGTTACTTCACATCCTCTCATAGCCTCTAGATGACGTTACATAATGTTAAGAATTCTACATGCTCAGCTCCCTAACAGATAACAAGACATACAAAAGATGGCAATCATCCCTAGCAGGGTACTAATACAATAAACATGGAACTGATACATGCTAGCATTCGAAGATAGGTCATCATCTCAACAAGGTATCTACCTAAACATGCTCAAAACAATGCACAACATCAGAAAAAATTAGTAAATAACAAGTGCAGGGTTCACGCAACCCAGGCAAGAAATCCTTACCTGATAACAAACAGAACAGATAACACTAATGCTTCTTGAGCTGCAGATAACCAACATGAACCAAGGTTGTCAACTCGTAAAACGGAACGAGTATCGAAATCAAAATTTAATGAATCGTGTATCGTAACGTATCGTGAATCGTAAGTTTCAATTTAACAAACAATATTAAAATATAAATTTAAATAACTTAATTTGGTATAGATAACTAAATAGTTAAATAAGACAAATCATACATAAACTTCAAATTTTAAAATTTAAATACCAAAAACTAATAATAAAAATAAATAAAACCGTACGAAAAACATTAAAATCAATATAACTATTTAGTTTAAACCTTCATTAAATAATAATAATAATAATAATAATAATAATAATAATAATAATAATAATAATAATAATAATAATAATTTCATTTAAAAAAACAAACAAATAGAAATGAGATTGTGAACAATAAAATCATTTAAGTTTATCCTCTTGAGCTCCATGTATGCCAGATTTTTAATATAAAAAATTCAAATTTCAATGTTAAAGTCTTTTCATCTTCCATTTTTTCTTTTCTATGCTTTCTTCTCGGGCTTTTCCATTTACATACCTTTCTTCTCTTCTTCCATTTTTTTTCTCTCTCATCTAAACTAGAGTTCTTTCATCTCAATAATTTTGTTCAAACATCATTGAAAGTATTTTTTTGTTATAATTTTTTTTTTAAGTTTCCTTTCTATCGAGTCGGATGCGACTCAGCAAGTATCGTTAGATTCTTAAAGTTGAATCGTACGTTTTCTCATATTTTTGATTCACAGGAACAAGTTAACTTGTTTTGTTCCCGTTTCGAACCAACTCCTATGTTTCAATTCGTGTATCGCACGAGTTTGATAACCATGATACATACAAACTCGCAACCTAAGACAATAATACTAATAAATTTTCATCTATTAATCATCTCAAATAAAGTAGGGAAAATACAGGGAACTGGATTTACCGAATTCCCGAGCGAACGGCTCTTGAGATAAAACAAATTGGGACTCGACAACGGGGTAGCGCGGAAAGGCACACTGAGCAGAGGCGCGCGTGGGGCAGCGCTGGGGCGCAGGCGCTGCAGGGTGCTGAGGGCATGCAGGCGGCTGGCGATGGTGTAGAGGCACGGTCGCGGGGCGCGATCGCTGGCGGAGCTGCCCACGAGGCTCAGTGCTACTGCTGTGTCGGATCATGGGGAGGAGGAGGGTGATCGTGGGACTACTACGCGTGGGGCTGCTACGTTCGCGAGCGATCGGCGCTGGGGCAAGCGTGGCGGTGCGAAGGGATGAGGGCTGCGATCAGAGGAGAAAAGATCGATGGGGAAGGGAACGATTTTGGAACTCTGACTTTTTCTTTACGAACGATTGATGCGATTATTCGGTGCAGTATAAATAAGCTAATGATAAATTCTAAGTGTGAAACTAAGTTCTATGCTTCGAATCGCATTAATAAGCAAGTATACACAGTCGAGTATGCAGCAAGTGATAAATATTTATACTTTATCGTTCTCCGCAGGGATTGATGCCTATAATCAGTTAATTAATCTAAGCGTCGTACAAGAAAGTAAAAAGATTGGTGTTGGGATATTCTTAAATTCTGATTTAAAGTACGAAAGACTTAATACTAACCCAATGAACATGCAAACTAGCTTTAGGTTATTTCCTCTTCCAATTTACAACCTATTAGCGCATGTGGATGATCAGTCGACATTTACTGTTTAATTAAGATCCTAATTCAACATGCTTCAATTAATAACTCCCTTTACCCTAGTACATGCTTTTTACAACCCGTACCCTTAACCTTTGCCTAAGAATCTTAGCTAGACATGAAAGTAAGGAAAAGAATAAATAAGAATAAAGCGAAAGTCATTGCAAAAGAAAACTGAATTAATTCAAAGGCAAGAACTGTTCGAGAGGGAAACAATGGTGCTGAAAATAAATAAAGCATAAAATAAACAAAGAAAAGATAAATTGGAAAGCGGTAAATGGTGGCGACTGCTTGAAGAACAGGACTCCGTGTCAATAGGAACATAAACTTCGCTTCGAAATCCTATTCCCAAGTGTGGGAGAAGAACTTCGAAAACAGACACCATTTCTCTCTTG
Source organism: Sechiopsis laciniata (assembly GCA_037833695.1). NCBI lineage: Eukaryota > Viridiplantae > Streptophyta > Magnoliopsida > Cucurbitales > Cucurbitaceae > Sechiopsis > Sechiopsis laciniata. The sequence continues at coordinate 16,633 of JBBMKA010057289.1, forward strand.
GTTCTTCTCCTTTTTATAGGCTTGAGATGCTTGGGGACTAAGGAATCGACTTGGAAGGCAAGGATTGGATTTGGAAATATTTTATTACCTTTTATTGCAATTTATCTTTGGCAGCTGATCCCCTGATTCTTGTGGCAGATTTCCTCTGATTTTTTCAATCACATCTTTGCTGATTAAGGCATGAATCTCATGATTATTGCAGTTTGTCTATTTTGCAATCTGATAGTTGGCATCGTCATCCAATTCTTTCCTTATTGAGACTTTTGCATCTGATCTGCAGTTTTCGCATCAATATTTCTGCATCGCTTCACATTAATTCTTTTTTCGCAGCGGGTATTTGTCCTTCGCAAATATTGTTTGGAAGATCCCGTGGTCTACAACCTCCAAAGCGTCCTGATGCGCATTTTGACCTTCCGCTTCTCTTTTGAATACGATGCTAACCATGTTTCCAATTCCTGTAGAAATAACAATAAATTAGCGCAGCATGGAATCTTTGGCATTTACGTACAAAAAGCATTCAACATTCACATTTTACTCTAAAATGCGCTACTTTCCTTAGCTTTTTATATTTAAGCTTATAAATCATGCATGCATCTTATTTATATGAATTTCCCATCATAATGCTATTCTAACTCTAAAGTTTATTCAATTTATGCGTAAATACCTTTAGAATATATTAAGATATTAGCCTAAATAATGCTATATTTGAGACCTATCAACGATCGATTAAAATCTCTCTAAAACAATTAAAAAAAAAAACAAAACAAAAACCATTTTTCTTTTAATTCCCTTTTAATTAAGGCTTCTTTCTCCAAATCTCCAAACTAGCCCAAAAGCCCTGAAAACACAAAAACAACCTCGAATCTCATCAAATCATTAAACTAGCCTTAAGGTTATATTTAATAAAATACCCCCAAGGCTAAAACTGCAATAACGGCCAAACGAACAAATCGAAACAACTAAAAATTGTACTTAGAGAACCGTATTGAAAACCTAGGTCGTTACATACTCCCTCCTTTTAGGACTTCCGTCCCCAAAAGTCCCTAAGACTAAAACAACTCTGCGTAATGAGTCCTCATCTCATCCTCGTGCTCCAAAGTTGCTTCCCCAACTCTCTGACACCTCCACTAAACTTTCACTAAACTGATTTTCCAATCATGCAAAGTCTTGTGCTCCCGGGCTACAATCCACACAGGCTTCTCCTCAAAGCTCAAATCCTTGTTCAGTTCTAACGTCTCAAAATCAACTATATGAGAAGGATCTGCCACATTCTGGTGCAATATTGATACGTGAAACACACTGTGAACTGCAGATAAAGACAGAGGCAACATGATAAGGCAACCCTAATTCTCAGCTCAAAGATCCAAGCTTATAATGTAGCAAGAACCTTTGAATTAAGAGATTAACACCTCTTTATGGATTTGGGAACAACCAAGAGAAAAGCTAGAATTTAATTACCTCTTAAGATCAAAGATCTAGAAGCAAGATAT
>JBBMKA010057300.1:0-18121 GCA_037833695.1 Sechiopsis laciniata
ATATTGTTTGTCCTATATGCTAAATACATGTGCTTAGTTATTTTTTATATTTTGAAGAATTGTTTAATTCTTTTTCACAGGGGAGTATTTTAAGAAATTGATTTATATTCTTAATAAAATAACATTTTGCTTAAAATTAATATATCTCTTATTTGTAATGCTAGAATGACTTTTATTGTTTGATTTGCTATTAATTGGTAACATTATTTTTCAACGAGTAGCATCTCTTTTATATTTATTATTTTTTAATTATTATAAAGAGAACACTCATTTTTAGGAGAGTTTAAATTATTTAATATGTGAATTTAATATTGATAAAGTGATTTATTATTGAGTATACTTCTAATGTGTATTATATATATCTTTTTAATTAAGGAAAGTTGTTGCATTAATGTAAATTCATTTTAGAAGAAAAATTCATTTGAAAAGTCTTTTATATTTATATCCTTATATTTTTTTTAATCTAATGTCTTTTTGTCTCTAATTAGAAGAGAATGTCAAATTGATTTTTTAAGGGAGAGAAAGTTGGGGATCTTGCATTAAAAAAATATTTAAATTATCTTTTTCCTACAATTTCTTTTTGATTGATTCCAAAAGGGTGAGAGATAATAAGAAAAATGAAAGAATGTTATCTAAATATGTGTGTTTATTATGCATCTAGATCATATTTTACCTAACACACTACTTTATATTTCATTTTTCTTGTGTAGTTTGTCATCATAAAAAAAGGGGAGATTGTTGGCTTTTTTGCTTTTATCTCAAATTAATTAACTAATGTTTTGATGATAACAAACTCGAATTTTAATTACTCATATTCTTGGAGTTTTTAAGTGTTAATTATGTAGAGTTTGAAGAGACGATTCCAACGCATTTTGAATCATGCAAGTCAGAGTTGAAATGAAGAAGATATGGATAAATGAAGATTGGAAGAAAAATCGCCTATGAAAAAAAAACGGGATTTTCTTTTTCAAATCGTTTCCTTTTGAACCATAACTCTTCCCATCTTAACTTCATTCAATACTAACCATATACTACCTTTGTCCTAAAGCCAATGACCACTATTTCATCATATTTTCATCAAATCTCATCCGTCGATCATTTTGCCATAAATCCAACGGACACTTTTCATCTTCTCTCCATTAAATACATTGCTTCAAGAACTAAATTTCTACAGCAATATTATCATTCTCAAAGCTTCAAAAAGTGTCATTTGTTTCACACATTCTTGAATCGGGGCATTGCAAATTTTGTGAAGAAGCTGTCAATGATCAACTTGTGTATTTTGCCTATGAAAGGTATATTGTAAGGTTTCATTTTTATTTATTATTTGGGATTTGCATTAAGGTGTGGGGTACACCTTGGGTTGTGAGAAAATGAAAGTGGTTTAATCCTGAACCCAGTAAAAGGATTGAGATTTCTCTTTAGCCTAGGAAAAATAGGGTCGTGTAGGTTTGGTTCTCACCCGCAAGAGAATCATCTAGCAAAATACCAAAGGAGAAGCCTTGGGGAGTGGAGTAAGATTTTTCAACCACTATAAACTTCGGTGTTTTTCACTCTTCCCTTAACTTTTACTTTTTGCGATTTCAATTCTTACATATTATAATTGTTTGTTGGGTGATTTTAGATCAACGAAATTTAGATCAGAAAAGTATATTCTTAAATAACTTAAAAAGTTGGCGAACTCTATCCCCCCTTCCCCCCCTTTAGTGTTGCCTTTCGATCCTACATTATTAAAATCAAGCTGCTTGAGCGGTCAGTTGCAAGATAGAGCTAGGGTAAGGACAACACGAATGGTCGATGCCTTGACAACTAGACTGAACGTATCAAAATAATCGACACTAGGATTTTGGTGAAACCCTTTAGCCACCAGACGAGTTTTGTGTCGTTGAACAGACCCGTCTGGATTTCCCTTAATCTTGAACACCCATGTGCACCCCACAATATTCTACGAAGCTGATGGCGGGACAAGGCACCAGGTATCATTCCGAAGGAGGACTTCAAACTACTGATCTATCATAGTTTTCCAAATAGGAGTTTTAAGTGCATCAACTATACGAGTGGCTTCAGTAGTAGACTAGTTAGTGGAGACAACAACCCAAGCTTTGGGTTTTGAGGATCTCATTCTTAGAGCGAGTGACCATCAGATGTGTGGAAGTACTACAAGTACGGCGAGGAAGTGAAACTGCTATTGGCTTGACAAACGATACACTATCATGGGCTGCCGACAGAGGGGTTGAAGACGGCTGCCAAGCTATGTCTGGGACACCAGCAGAGAGCGGACTGTGGGAGCTTAGAGAGAACAGTCGGGATGATTGGTACTGAATTTGCCGCTAGAGTCCCAAAAAGACTGTTGATGATCGGTTCAGTCCGTGCGAAAACAGGAGGTGGTAGCAAGACAAGGGCTGAGCTCATCCACTAATGCAAGGGTGGTGCAGGATCCATCTCAGAGATAGACACTTGTGGCGAAGGAAAACCTGTAGCAAAAGGAAATGAAGTCTCATTAAAAGTGACGTGGCGGGAAATAATAATCTTCCCAGACCGGCTCAAGCACTTGTGGCCTTTGTGTACCGAACTACGGCCCAAATAGACACACCGCTCTATGTGCAGCTGGAACTTTTAATTATGATAGGGTAGAAGATAGGGATAATAGGCACACCTGAACACGCGAAGCTCTCGAAAATTCAACTATCTTTTGGTCACTAGTTCCATAGGGGATATGCCTGTTGAGATATGTCTTTAACGATTTAATGCTCTACGATTGCTTAGTCGGAGGTCTCACTGCCTGGTCTGCGAGCGGGGGACTCGCTGCCTGGTCAGCGAGCGGGTGCTGTTTCTATTTTCATTTATGGACTTTTTCTGTAATTAGACCTTTATCTGTAATAGGGTTTAATGAGAGTGCTCTATATAAACTCAAATTAAAACCCTAGCCCCTATGATGTTCATTATATATTTTCACTCTCCTTAATAAAATCGTGCCTCATCTCTACCTGTAGAGTAACTAACACACTATTAGGGAACCACTTAAATTTATGTGTTCTTCTTTTATAGTTTTTCTTATATTTTCGATTGGTTGGTTGATTGTCATTTTTATAATAGTGCCAATGTTTCCTTTTTGCCAGATCATTTTGAATAGACGTGTAGAGACACGAAAAATGGGAAGCGATGCTAAGATCTGCACACATAGCATGTACCGGTTTATACTCCCCACCATTATCCGACTAAAGAGTTTTAATAGTGCAGCCAAATTGGTTTGTCACCATAGCGAGAAAATGTCGGAACGCACTGATGGTATCACTTTTCAGCGTCAGGGGATAAATCCAAACAAAACGACTATAATCATCCAAGAAATGCAGATAATATATGTACCCATCAGATGAAGTAGCAAGGTCCCCCATAGATCAGTATGAATGATATCAAACATCTTATAAGCACAAGAACTAGACAGCGGAAAAGGTTAAGCATCCATTTTACTAAGTTTACACGCTTCACAAAAAATATCCTCATCATTTATTGAAACAAAAATTGCAATGTTCGTAAGGAAGGGTGTCCTAAGCATTGGTGACAAATAGATTTAGACACCACCACATTTATCGAGCTAGTACTAGGAAAAATAGATGTAGAACAAACTAAGGGGAATAGAGTGAAAGATTGAGAATAGGATTTTTGTATAATTCAAGAAGGTTTTAGAAAGGAAATCCTAACACCCTAAATATCATAAGACTTAATCAATTTAATAATATTAAATCTATATCTTCACAGATCTCCGGCTAAGTTTGAGGAGATGTCAATATATGTAATATTAGGATTTAGTGTTATAATATTTGCTGGGCTTTAATATTCATTAAGCCTGTTAGAGGTTTGTTGGGCCTTATCTCTATTAATACTAATTTCTACTTCAACATCTACATCTACACCCTTTCTCAAAATGTCTCTCCAAGGAAAGAATGGTCTATACACCCCTTGTTGAGTTCGTGGATAATGTCATTAGAGTTTCAGAACATATACTTCTAAACAAAAGTCAATGAAGTTTCAATAAAAAAGAGATCATAAAAATGTATTAAAAAAAAGGACTTTGTATCAAACTTCATAAAAAATAAAAGTTTTCTTCCAAAAAACGGGTTTGTGAAAAGGTAAAAATAAAGGTCATATATATATATATTGAAAATAAAAGGGGTTTTAAACCAACAAAAAAAATAAACTTTTATTGAAACATAAAAGAATGAACTGTCACTCGATTTCATTTTAAGTTGATTTTGAAGCCAATTTCGATGAATGATTGTGACTCGGTGATATTGTTCAAGAGGACTACGACTAATGACGCTTGTACGCCGCGGACCTCAAGCGTACTTCAACTATGATGTCAATGGTGTTGAAAATCTCACATCGAAAAGTGAAGAGACATCTAGTAATATATAAAATTGGTGCATTATGATTATCAATACTCAAGAGAAAGTGAGTTGTTGATCATGAATAGCTCAGATTTATCATTAATGATAAAAAGGGAATAGAGAGGCTTATATAGGCTCTGCATTGAATACAAGTAAATAATCCAAGAGTAACTACATTAACAGAAAATAGTTCTAACCAAAACCACTAAACCAAACTAACATATTAGGGTGTTTTCCTTAACAAGGTGGATTACTATTTTCATTATTAATTGATTTTAAAATAAATATTTACACTATCATAAAATTGAGATCCGATCCAATATTCATAAAGGAGTATGATGAAGATCTCTCATATGAAGATAATGAAACTAATATATAAGATAAGTGAGTTACTTCTCTCCCTACCAAGTAAGCAAAATCCTACACCAACAAGTTTCAATAATGACAGCAACCAACACTTCAACGATTGCACAAATTCTTTATTTAATAATCATATTTATAGAGAAATTGGTCGATAAAATTTCTCTAAAGATCATGATAAATTTGAATTCAGAAATCAAATATTTCTCAAGTTTGGTTCAAATTATAAAATCCACAATACCATGACATGATTATTTTATTTTTATTTTTCGCCTTATTTTGTTCCTAATATATTCCTAGGAAATAGGATGAATATCGAAGAAAAAAGAAGAGATTTTCGTATTTTTTGAAATTGGTGGAGGGTTCCAATTCAAAGAGCCAAGTTTATTCAAAATTCAAGAACTTTGCGTTAATAATTTTTTTTTTACATGCCAAATTACTCTAATCAATGAGGAGGAAATGAACAATACTTGGGTCCTTACTAATAAGAACTCAAACCCTTCTTACCTATATTGATGGCTACATATTTTTCTTTTTTTTCTTGGGTTTGGGAAAAAGTAGGTGAAGAGAGTTTAAATTTGTGGTTATTATTATGGGTAAGGAGGATTTGGGTCGTTACTAGTAAGAACCCAAGTATTGCTCACAGAAAATTATCCAATTTCTAGCAAGCCATGTCAAGGTTTCATGGAAGTCCAAAATGATTTTAAATATTGATTTCACATGCAAGTCAAAACGACTATGGATAAGCTCAATGTTTTAAAAGGCGCACTCGAGCGATTCAAGATGCAAGACATGCGCCTCAGGGCGTGCATCTATTGTGCTTTTTGGGAAGCTTTCGGGCGCACCAAGGCGTGTGTCTTATAGACTTTTGTATTTTATATACTTTTTTACTTAAAATTTTGCATTCTATTTGATTCAAGATATTGCAAGACCTTAAGTAACTTAATTATTCAACTCACAAAGACAATAGTTGAATCTTATGTGTGTTTTATATATTATTCTTGATTAAAACTTCATTTCTTTCCATAAAAGGAAGGTTAATAATTAAATTTTATGTGCATTTTATGTATTTTATTCTTAGTTAAAACTCCATTTCTTTCCATAAAAATATTTTTATTATAATGCACGTTGAGCAAAAAAGTTCGTACCTTTTGATGAGCCTTGCACCTCAACCTCTAGAGATCATTTGTGCCATTTTAAAACACTGGGTAAGCTTCAAGTTTCATTGGACATTCCAAAAAAAATTTGAGAATTGATTCTAATTTCTGATTACCTTCTAAGTTCATCCTGAATTCCATGTATAACCAAGTTTAAGTCTAAAGCAATTGAAATTTTGTCTCAAAATTGAATATTGAGCACATTCTCAATTTGATAAATTGCAAGACCAAGAATCAAGTTAAAAAAATCCAATTGAAGGTTTGATTGAATTTCAAAGTTAATTTCAATACAAATTGTTGCACGGTTAAATTAAAGACTAACGTGGAATTATTTTTTTTTTTTTTTTTTGAATTCGGGGGACAATTACCGATTCTTAGAATCAAACCAGTGATGTTGGTACTGAACTCGTTTACAACTAAATAATGAAACCATTGCGCCACTTACCCATTCAGTAACGTGGAATAAATTTTAAGTTTTATGAAAATTCTAAATAAAAAATTAAATTTTAAATAAAGCTCAATAAAGTTAATGAAGTTGGTTTAAAATTATATCCCAATCAATCAAAATTGGGCGTATGTTCACCTAGTAAATTTCAAGGGTTAAACCAAACTAATGAAATTCATTATTTTTTTGAAGTTCAAGAAAATTTCAAAAGGTGATTCCACTTCTTATCAAAATAAATATGGAATAAATTTGAAGTTTCATTTGAAATTACAAATTATTTTCAGATTTGATGTCAAATTCAAAGTTCAATCAAATTTAAGAAAGATGAAATTGGTCTAAGTTCAAGATTCAAGTAAAGTGGAGGGTTTTCGAAGTCTATCCAAAATCAAAATTCAAGTGAATTAGAATTTTATTCAAATTAAAATTTGGGTAAAATTTTAACCTCGTCTAAAGTTCAAATTCAAAATTAAGTAAACCCTAAATTCAATTCAAGATTTTTATGTCATTCACCAAATTTCAAAATTTTGACTGATTGGTAATGCAATTGTACTAAAAAAAACATAGTTAGGAGATGAATTTATGTTTTGTTTGTATTAATACCCAAGTTCATCCCAAATTAAAAATTCAAAGTATACCCAAGTTGAAGTCCAAAGCAATTGGATTTTCATCTTAAAATCATAAATTGGGAACATTCTCAGATTGATGAATTTGCAAAACCAAGAAAAGAATCAAAGTTAAAGAAAATCCAATGAAATGTTTCATTGAAGCCGAAACTCAATTTCAAGATAAATTGTTTTACCTTCAAAATAACTTTCAAATTTCATGTAAAGTCCAAATACTTTCAAATTTCATGTCAAATTAAATTTTAGGTACATTCAAAGCTCAATAGAGTTCAAGCATTGGTTAAAATTATATCCAAATTAGTTAAAATTCGACATATGTTGACATTGGTAAATTTGAAAGGTTAAGTCAAATCAATGAAATACATGATTTCTTGAAAGTTGAATAAACTTTCTTTATTTAATGATAATTCAGTTTAATACTATGATTACAAGTTTTAAAAATCGATATTTGACTTTAATTTATTTGAGAATAATAGCACTTTCTATATAGGGTTTGTGGTCCCCCTACCTAACTTATACTCAAAAAAAAAAAAAAAAAAAAAAACTTTCCATAGGTGATTCTACTTATAATCAAAATAAATATGGAACAAATTTCAAGTTTCATTTGAAATTACAAACCGTTTTGAGATTCGATGTCGAACTCAAAATTCAATCAAATTTTACAAAGATTAAGTTGGTCCAAGCTCAATATTCAAAGTAAAGTTGAGTGTTCTTGAAATCTATCCAAAACCAAAATTTAAGAGAGTTAGAATTTTATTAAAATTAAAATTTAGGTACAATTTAAATTCGAAATTAAGTAGACAATAAAATTTATTTTGATTTCAAATCAAATTTTTATATCAAGTAAATAAAATCAAACTTTTTACTAAAATTTAAAATTTTGATTAATTGGCATAACAATTGTGTTAAAAAAAAAATGAAAGTTATGAGATGAATTTATATTTTGATTAAATTAACTCTCAAGTTTAAAGTATACCCAAGTTCAAGTCCAAAGCAATTGGAATATTGTCTCAAAATTCAAAATTGGGCACATTCTAGAATTAATAAATTTGCAAGACCAAGGAAAGGATCAAGTTAAAGAAAGTCCAATTGAAAATGAAGGTGTCATTGAAGCTCCACAAATTGTTCCACCTGCAAATTAAGACCAACTCAAGGTTCATGTAAATTCCAGATAGTTTGAGGATTTGTGCCAAATTAAATTTTGTGTACATTCAAAGTTCAATCAAGATTAAGCAATGATCCTGTTTAAAATTATGTCCAAAATAATTTAAATTGGGCTTATTATGACATTAATAAATTTCAAGGGTTAAGGAAAATCAAATAAATCTATGATTTCTCGGAAGTTCAAGAAAATTTCAAGAGGAATTCCAACTCTAATCAAAATAAATATGGTACAAATTTTAAGTTTTATTTAAAATTACAAATTATTTTGAGATTTGATGTCAAATTCAAAGTTCAATCAAATTCAAGAAACATGAAGTTAGTCCAAACTCACGATTCAAGTAAAATTGAATGTTCTCGAAGTCTATCCAAAATCATAACTTAAGTAAGTTAGTGGTACCACTCAATCACATAGTTATTTAGTTCTTTATTGGGGTGCATTCTATGAGGATTGGTGCATTATTTGTATTATATTTTGATAGCTAGAATTGTCTAGAGAATTATATATAAAATACGTTGTTGGTTGTCTTAAGGCTAGGATTAGAAATTTAAGTAAATTGTGAGTTTTAGCGCTGAAAATGCAATGTTTGAAGCTTTTTGTATCGCATTATAAGAATCCTGGTTCTCGTTAAGTATTGTTATCTAATTCAGGATCTTAAAATGCTGAGAGCTTTGAATCAAGCCTAAATCAGAGGATTAGAGCTTAAGAAAGTCTCAAAGCTGAAGCCAAAGTGAATATAAGTCAAGAGCATTGACGTCAGAGAAATTCCAGAACTGTGATGTCAAGAGCATTCAATTCCCGAGACTTAGCAAATTTCCAGTGAAGATAGAATTCTGCACGTGGGAATAAATAGCACAAAATTAAAGGCGTGTCCCTCAGACACGTGTCATTCTAGAACGTTTTGAAGAGGAAATCAAGGTATGTTGTAACGGCCCAGTTTTTCATTCTGGTTCCCCAGATATGTTCGGTTGTTTATTTGGTTGTTCGGTTGGGCCGTTAGGGCAGTTCTAGCCTTCATGAGTATTTTGGTCATTTTAACCCTAGGGTTAGATCGATAATTTATCAGCTTCTAGGGTCGTTCTTGCTTTGACTAAGACCAGGGCAGTTTTTGTGATTTACAGGGCTTCTGGGGTATTTGCTTTTGAGATTGTTTCGGTTAAAAAGGGAAAAAATGAGAAAATATTGGGTTTAAGTTGCCTTCGCCAGAACTCGAAGGCCGGTGGGTTTCGACACGTGGCACTCTATTGTTCAATCCTCCTCTTTTTACTGAAGACCCAAACCTAGCAACGCATTCTCCCTTCGTTTTCTTCTTTTCCCTCTCGAATTCTTTCTTCCTCTCACCCTTAGCCGACGAGAACTCCTTCTCCATTCGTTGCCGTCGATCCATCTAGCCCTAGCCGAGACATCCATCGCTGATCACCATCTCCATCGCTGCCTTTCTCTTATCGAGATCAACACCACCGAGCAGCCTTGATCGCAAGCCCTCCCCATCACCGATCGCACGCACCAGCTCCCGCTTCGCAGCCTTCTCGCCGTGCTGCTCAGCCGCGATCGTAGCTTCACGGATTGCAAAGCCTTAGCTATCGCACGCATCGCCTCGCCCTTCACCTCGCTCCGCACAGTACCGTTAAGCCCGTTTCCCTCGCGTCGTCTTCGCCCATCGCTGCCCTCTCGCCGTGCTGCTCAGCCGCGATCGCAGCCTCATGGATCGTCATCGCCTTCGCCGATCCTTTCCGCACGTGCAGCTTCGCATCCACCCTCTTCGCGTTTGCCCGCTCGCCCAGCTGCTAATCCACCGTTTAGCCGCGCAGTCGCACTGTGACCCTGCCGCAGCCGAGCTGCCTTGTGATCGAGAGCTTGTGTCCTTTTTGGTTTTACGTAACTCCTTCCCCAGCTTTGTGTTGGATACTTAGTTTTATGCAGCTGTTCGAATAGTATTTAATTTGTGCTTGTTAATTATTATTTTCTAGGTTCATGTTGGTTCTGCAGCTCAATGAGCACCATTTATTTGTTGTGTTTTCTGCTTGTTTTTCAGGTAATGATTTCTTATCGGCATTGTGTGGGCCTTGCGAGACTTCGTTGATTGTATTCTTGTTGCATGTTTACTGTTTACGAGCATGTTTAGTGGATAGAATTATATGTTGTTCTGTTCTGCTAGCATGATTGTTCTTGTTTCCACATGTTAGTGCCATGCTAGGTTTATTCTTTCAGCATGCTTTGATTCCTGTTTTAAGCTCGTAGTACTATGCTAGGGTTTATATGTTGTTGAGCATGCTTGATTGATAGGGAACATGGTCGAGTATTCTTAGATAGAACTTGTCAGGTTGTCATCATCTAGAGGCTGAGAGCGGATATAACGTACTTTTTCCCCACAGGTCGGGACCAACGAGGACAGGATCCCACCCCCAGCAATCGGGTGTGGTCTAGCTCACCACAACGGCATAAGCCTAGTCTATAGCCTGCTAGAGCGGATCCCCTCAAATGGTGCAAGCCTGCCTTGGACGGTTCTTAGCTTCAGACGTTCGGTGATATTCAGGCTGCTACAGCTGAGTGCCAAAGGCTTCGCACTACTGTAGATCAGTGACACCTCTTTCGAGTCTTTAAGCATGCGTACCTGGACCAGTTTTCAGCAGTATGCGGTGTGCGCGCACACGCGTTAGGCGCCGGGAGGAGAGCTTCCTTAGGCTAATGTTCGTGAGTACACCATTCCCGTTCCGAGTTTAGAGCCAGTCACCAGATACTCTTCCGGATGTCCCATGGCCAGTTTTGAGAGCTGGTCAGGATCAGCTTTTGAGTTGGTCACTTGGCCTAGGGTATAAGACCTTCAAGGATATCTGTTTATGATCAGCTTTTGAGTTGGTCACTTGGCCGAGGGTATGAGACCTTCAAGGATATCTGTTCGGGATAAGTTATTGAGCTGATCACTAGGCTGGAAGTAAGAGACTTCTGATGACTCAAGAGTTGTATTGACAACTTAATCTAGGGATTCTGTGTTGGTAACTGTTTGCATGTATACTTGGATGCTGGATGAGATATTGTTTCGTACTGTACCCCGGTTGGGGATTCTTATTGAATGTCTTTATACTCACCCTTATTTTCTGTGGTTTTTTCACCAGGTAACTTGGGACAGCACCGGGACGGCTAGCGAAGGAGCTGTATGATCATGGGAGCTACCAGCGTCACTCTGTCTATATTTTATGTTTTATTTGATTCAGCATGTAATGGGACACGGAGTCCATAGGAGAATTTTTCATTATGATGTTTAAATTGTGTATGGATGTTTAAATAAAAATCACTGGTCAGGATTTGTGTTTTCTGTTTTAAAAGGTTTGAGTTTGGATGTTTTAATTTTTAAAGGAAATTTTATTTACAGAGATGTCTCATTTATTTTTAAATGCTTTTACACTCATGCATGCTGAGTAAGAACTAGGTTTAGGATCATTTTAGAGTTGGGTTCTTACAATGTTACCCTAGAATATGAGTCATTGATCTTGGATAAACTTGTGGGGTATAAAATAAACATTTATGGAAAGAAGAAAGGAGGTCGTCAGGGTTGATTAGAAGAGAGTTGCTAGACATTTCTGGCAGAGCCTTGCTGTCCACATTATTCTATTTTTCGGCATTTTTCTTCCACTAGCATAGAATTTTCTTATTTTCTTGCTTTGTAGTTTGTAGTTTTCTTCTTTGTAATACTTTTTCCAAGTAAGAAATCCTTTGGTAGTTGTTTGAAGAGTGAGTGAGCTTATTTTTAGCTCATTTCAACTGGATATAGACCCTTCAAAGTTTCTTATCTATTTTCGTTTTTGTTTCTGTCGTTCTTAGCTTCTGTTGTTCTATGTTTCTTTCGTTGTTCATTTGTTGAATCTTCACTTCTGTCCTAGTCGATAGCTTTCTGTCTATTTCGATTCTTGATTTTAAGTTCCATGCCTACTGCGAAATGATTTCTGCATATTTTTACTCTGTTTTTGTTTTTTTCGTTACGAGCATGAGCTAAGTGTCTAAAGGTGAGGGTTAAAGAGAAAAGTGTATGTTGCATGTATCTTGGGTAAGCGAGAGTTGTTGAGCTATTCATGGTAGGCCGGTTAATTAATAGCATGTTTCAACTGGTCATCCATTCATGCTTTCTTTCCACTTAATCTCGAGAGAGGGGTATTAGAGACATACTAGCCATGTCCTAGCTTCATGTTAAGAGCTTTTGCATGTTAAACCGGTAGATTAGAGGTAATCATCCCACTAGTGCACATTTCATTATTTTATTGCTTCGAACATAGAGCAAGAGTTCATGTTTCTAGTGAATGTATCTTGAGAAAGAACATTTGATCATGTGTTGTGTGGAGTTCACTTCTCACCACAAACTTATCATTTATGCATGTTAACTGCATTCGCAACCCTAACCTGAGCCTTATCTCTATATTGAATTACTTCACATGTTTTTCTGCATTTCTGTTTCATTTTCTTCATAGCAAACGTCTGTAGACATTGTGACGATTGTTTACGGTGTTTTTTGTAAAGCTTAGAGCATTGCACGTGTTACTTTTTATGTTTTCAGAGTTTACAACATCTGATTGACTATTCTGGTTTCATAGTTTTTAGCCTAGTTTGAAGTTTTGAAAACCATCAACTCCCTTTATTTTTCTGCACTTGGCTTTTTTACTAACACAATTTCAAAAAATCCCCAATTCCTGAGAAGAATGACTTATAAACTTATCACTTGATTGCAAAACAACTGTGTATACTTGCGTATTAATCTATTGAATGTTTTGGACATTACCACTTGCATGAATTAATTGATCAGATTAGTATAATGATATCCAAGTAGTGATAACCGATCAGTTATAATATGATTAAAATTAAAATTTAGGTAAAAATTTTAACTTCATCCATGTTCAAGATCGAAATTAAGTAGACCATAAATTCTTCTTTAATTTCAAATGAAAATTTTATGTAAGTAAATCCTAACTTTTATCAAATTTCAAAATTTTGATCGATTGACATAACAATCATATTAAAAATAAAATCAAAGCTCTGAGTTAAATTCATATTTTGATTAAATTAACACATAAGTTCAAAGTTTATGTCGTTTCATTGAAGTTCAAAGTCAATTTCAAGACAAATTGTTCCATCTTCCAATTAAGATTAGCTTGGAATAAATTTCAAATTAAATTTTGGGTATATATTCAAAACTCAGTTAAGTTCAAGCAGTGAAACTCGTTCAAAATTATGTGTCAAAATTAATTGAAATTGGGCATCTGTTGTTATCAATAAGTTTCAAATCCCAAACCAACAAAATCCATGATTTTTGGGAAGTTCAATAAAATTCAAACGGTAGTTCCACATCTAATCCGAAAAAATATGGACTAAATTTCAAGAATATGGACTAAATTTCAAGTTTTCATTTGAAATTACAAATGATTTTGAGATTGGTTATGAAACTCAAAGTTTAACCAAATTCAAGAAAGATGAAGTTAGTCTAAGCTCAAGATTCAACCAAAATGGAAGGTTCTTGAAGTTTAACAAAAATAAAAATTCAAGTGAGTTAGAATTGTATTCAAATTAAAATTTGGATAAAATTATAACTAACTACATACAAGTTCAAAGTTTGAAATTAAGTAGAAAATTCTACTTTAATTTCAAATCAAGATTTTATGTCAAATAAAATCAAACTTTTGACGAAATTTCAAAATTCTCATTGATTGTCATAACAAATGTGTTAAAAAAAATAAAGTTATGAGATGAATTCATATTTTGATTAAATTAACACATAAAAAAATTGACATTCATAACAAAGAGTGTTATGTCGACTCCAAACAAACTATTTTAAGATTCATCCACGCATGTTCATGCATGAACCTCAAAAATGGGCATTTTTATAGTGAGAAATTTCGACAAATTACAAATTGAAATGTAAATATTCTTGAATTAATTTTGGGTTGGTTATAAATTGACATTGCCTCAAAATTAATTCCAACTAAAGTTGTTATTTGGAATTGGGGAAATTAGGCAAATGCCTACTTTTTTATAAAATAAATATGAAACTTCTACCCATTGTTTAAATTTATGTCTAAATCTAATATTTTGAAATTTAGTAATTAAATGAATATATTGTAAATGACAATTTTATTCTTTTTGTGAATTTATTTTTTAATTTACTTGATAATCTCATTATATACACTCTCACAAACTCCTTAGAATTTGAAATAAAAAAATTTAAAACTATAACAGATAGAATCATATTATGCGGATGAAAAAATAGGTTGAAGATAAAAAAAGAAAATAGAAAAATTAAAATAATTTTTTAAATCTCTTCTAGACGTCCATCCAACCATTTACATATGCATACATATAGTCGACTTTGAATGACGGTTAGATTTTTGTATTGAGATAAAAAATAATAATAATTAAATGCATATCGTTCATGCATAATTATTATTTAGCAGGTAGAACTTCACAATTCTTGAGTGTTGAGAATAGTTTGATATTCTTGTGAAATACAAAGGGATAAAAATCAAAATCCATCCATCGAAGGTTGTGAGCAACCTTCTAAACACTAATGATAGTTAAGAACGACCCATGTAGGTGACTTTATTTCATCCTTTATTATTCGGATTTTATTCTCCAAATATTCGTTCTAATTCTTAAATTTCTAAAAACACTATTCACTGTCCATTTCTTTAGATTTTTTTTAAAATTATCCATTAAAAAACTAACAATTTTGGTCAAAGATATTATCTTCTTATTTTTAACTATTTAATTGGATATTATTTTGGATGGAGAGTTATAGGAAAATCTAATTTTAAATAAATTAAAAGTAATTATAGGGTATTGTGATCCAATATCTTATCTAATTAACTAATTAATTTCAAAAATAAAAAAAGTAAACATTGTCTAAATAATTTTTGCTATTTTCTTAATAACTTTCCTAAATCTAACTATTTTAGAGCACACTTCTAACGGCATCTTGTACAACCTAGTAACCACGAGGTTACAAGTTTGAATTCCCCTCCCCCAATATTGTTGTATAAAAAAAGAACTTATTCTAAAGCTTAAAAATCTTTCATTTAACCTACAAAAAATCTTGAAAATTGGATCGAAATAAGAATAAACTTTATCAACTTTCTGACAAGTATCTCCGACATAATTCTTCTCATCGTTTCTCCTCTATTAATCAAATCATCATTTTTTAAAGAATTATTATTATCTACTAGGGGTGAAAAAAAAAACCAAAAACTGACGAAACTAAATCGAATCAAACTGATCCAATAAATCTACTCGATTTTCCAAAACAATATTGGATCATTCGATTTGATATTTTAGAAAACCGAAATATATTGGTTCGATTTCAGTTTTTGATGGAAGAACCAATATAAAAGCAAATCAAACTAAATATATAAATACTAAAGAAAAATGAAAATATATTGGTATTTATATTTTATGGAAGAACAAATTTAGATATGAAATATGAAACAAAAGTATTATAAATATTACGTTATACATGGAAAATGTTATTTTTTGGTTAATAAAATAAAAAACTCTTAAAATCAAATTGAAAACTTGACAAAAAAAATTGAAAAATAACCAAAATTCTATTTGAAATTAAAATAAAAAATAACCAACATTCCAGCTCCACCGCCAAGCTTGATCATGGAAGATGAGCTTGAAATTGAGACTGCCCCACCACTGAAGAAAAGGAAGAAAGGGGAAAGAGAAGCAGCCAATAAAAAAGCCTTAGAATAGTGTTCTGACCCAGCTATCAAAATAGAATGAGGAGAACAACCAGCTGAACCCACTGCACAACTTGTAGCTAAGCAGCAATAGCTACCTCAAGTAGCATTAGATCAGCCCCTGACAACCAGTCCAGTAAGTACAAGGCCTCCACAGCAAGTATCAAAAGAAGAAAGGCAGAGAATCCCACCGACAACGCAAAATTTTGGCCCATCCGAGCACGGTATCTCTAAAGCAACGCGAGACAATGTAACACAAGAACTCGTTACTTTCATAAACGATGCTCAACGCAGGAATGAGGAGTTTCGGAGTCAGATGCTACATTTCATGCGGCAAAGCCGCATAACTTGGACATATATGCAAAAGAGGGATAGGAACATTCGAATAGAGCTCCAACGAAGGAACCCGCAATTTCGGCTCCTGCCTTTTCCAACAAAAGTGCTCCAAGAATGGATGCCTCCAATAGAATCAGAAGATTCACGAGTCGAAGGCGCTGATTCAGCAAACTAAAGGAAGTCTTTGTCTACAACTTGGTAACACAAGTTTAATTTCAATTTTTACATCTTTTGAGCCGTATAAATTAGAACTTCCTTATTGATTATTAATATGCATGAGTTAACATCATATACTTCATAATATTGTCTATCCAATAGCTGCAATCCATAGGTTATTGATTTTCCAGTTAAGTGAAATATAGGGAGATTAGCGGGATCAGAAGAACGAGTTCACTGGGATAGCTATAGCATTAGCAATAGCGGACGCTATAAGTAGGAAGAGAGAATGAATGTCCTAAGGGATAAATTTGAAAACCCAAAGCAAGGAAGTCAAATCTGAGAATCAAATAAGTTTGGAGGAACTAAGCATCACCTTCATTGAGGACAATAAAGCCTTTAAGTTTAGAGGTGAGGGCAGCCCGATGAGTGAATGCTGAAAAGAAAGAGTGATCGAAAGCAGCAGCAGCATAAAAATAAATTAATTAATTAATTAAAAAAATTGAAAAATAAAGATCAAAACATTCTGGGCAAAATTAAGATTAAGCTCGAATAAGCCGTCAGATTTCCATTACTCCATTGTCAACTATTAACGCAAGTTAAAACTTTTCATTGCTTAAATGAGACGTTTTATGCTCAAATGGAACATTTTAAGAACTACGAATTGCCCACATTAGTACAACCTGATAGGTATGCGATAAGCATAAGCCTCGAAGGATCAAGGAACCTAATTAGCAGCCTCGGCAGAAGGTTTTTGGAAACTTAGGAGGATCAAGGAATTGATCAAGTTGTTTTGGAGTCGTAGGCATTAACTCTTAGGATGTCCAATCTGCCGGCCGAAAATGGAAGAAGCTAGAACTAATGAGAGAAGCAAACTAGTTTACATCGGGGCCCTGGATACTAATGAGATACCTTATGTTTCAATTAGAGGAAAAGCATGAATTATGGATTGCAAAGAGGATTCATTGTGAAATATTGTATTCTACACTTTCCTACACAAGTAAGGCCTATTAGCTGTTTAAGTATTGCTCGATGCAAGCAATATTCAAGTTTGGGGGTTTGATAGCGCTAAATAATAGCACTATTTAAGCTTCCAAAATCTTGCATTTTATTCAAAAATAAATAAGCAAACAGCATGAAAAATGGTAATTAATCGATTACATTCACATTTATCCAGCATGTTAACCAACAGCACGTGCATAATAGAAATTTGAAAATAATGCAGTTTTAAGAGACAAAACGCGCGCATAAGCGCGAAAACTGTGATTATTGCTCAAAACTCGCTGACGTGTTGAAATTTGCAGGAAGCACATTGCGAATCCAGATGACAAATGAAATGGACGAGTCAACAGAACAGAAAATAAAATACTAGACGTTAATCAAATTACGAAATCATTGGAACGAGGATGGAAAGAATCGAAAATCTAATATTTCAGACAGAGATTTGTGCAAAGATTGAACGTGATCAACAAGAAACCTTGGACACTATAATTGGCGAAGCAATCTAAAGAACTGGATGTGCTGGTTCGGAGAAGACACTATCATTGATGGGCGACAAAAATGTCGAGGATTCTTGGGAGATCTCGGTGAATTTTGTGCATCTGTAGCCTTAGAAGAACTCAGTACCATGCAGTATTTGTAAAAGAAGACGTCACTGGCAACAGTGATGACGATTCCACCAACTCCATAGTATATTTGATAACTCTCAAGAATTGAGAGTTAAAGTAGCCTAGATTAAGAGATGTAATTAAGAAAATGAGTGAATGTAAAAGA